>PVIU01004051.1:0-56522 GCA_004026605.1 Ondatra zibethicus
GGCTTTTTGGGATCCTAGTCAGTTGGGATTCACACCTTCCTAGGCCTGAATGGAGACGAGAGGGCCTTGGGCTTCCCACAGGGCAGGGTAACCTGCCCTCTCTTAGGACTGGAGGGGAAAAGGGGAGGGGGAGTGGGGAAGCGGGAGGGAAATGGGAGGAGCGGAGGAGGTGGAAATTTTGAATGGTACTATTTATAATACAATAATAAAAAATTAAATGTGGAAAAAAAAAACAAATAGCAGATGACTTTAGTTGGGTGTGGTGCTCTGCACCTGTAATCCTGGTATGCAGGAGGCAGAAACCGAAGGATCAAGATCCAGCCTTGGCAACATGGCACATCCAAGGCCAGTATGGGGTGCATGAGATTCAGTGTCAAAAAGAAAAAAATTAAAAAGACATGAGACTACTCAGAGAGTCTATTAGAGAAGAAGAAAGAAACGAAGGAAGGGCGATCAAGAGAAAGTACTGGGGTGAGGGGGGAGGATGGATGTGACCAGAGTATAGTATATGTTCATATAAACATGTCATAATGGAACCCATTTTTCTGTGCAATTAATATGCGCTAACACTTTTTTAATTAAAAAAGAAAAGAGAGATTCTGTAAGCAAGATACTGCTGCTGCAGCCTCATGCCCTTTTCTGGGAAAGAAGCTCATTACTTCACAGAAAGTCAGCCCTGCTCTTGGCTCCATATTGTAAGAAGGCTGTTCCTGAAGGTGCAGCCCTAGCTAAATATAGCCCAGGGATTCAGCCTAAGAGCAATGGATGCCTATCCCCATAGCCCCTGGTATCACTGTCACATGTAAAAAGTTCAATGTCCTTTAGCAGTTACAGACACAAGATTCTGTTTTCTCCTGTATGAGACTGAACTCCCTTTTGGTCAGAAGGATGGAAACACTTTAAACTTTAACATCACTAATTCAGGAAGAATTAGTATTTGGTACAGCTTCCTCATTTACAGATAAGAAACAAAGGCCAAGGGTAATAGTTGCTTAATGGCTACACAGCAGGTGTATTGACTACCTTCTTTCAACACATACACACATGAATGCTGTCCTTGTTAAGAGAAACCAATGGGGTTTGATGAAATTCTAATGTAATTTGCGTAATCAGAAAATGCAACTGGAAAAAACATCTTTCTCTTGCAGTAGCAGGAGAAGGACAGAATTCTCAGGCCAGTTCTTTTCATATTATCCACAACTAAATTTTGGATGGGTTAAAAATCTCAATTGAGAGTCAGATGCAGTGGGCATGTCTGTAGCCCTAACTAGTTGAGTGTTGGAGGCAGGAGGATTAATTGAGCCTAAAAGTTCAAACCCAGCCTGGGCAATATAGGGAAACCATGTCTAAAATCAAAAGAAAGAACAAAAGGAAGGAAGTAATAAAAAATATGATATCTTTATGATTTATGCTGGAATTAGTAACCTTTGTAAGGAAGACACATAATCCCAGATCAGAAATAAAAATAACAACGGATATGAGTAAATAAAAATTAAAAGCTGTAAACAATATGTATAACAAAGGACTAATATCCACATATAAATATTCTTCAATAAACAAATACAAAAAGCAAAGATAGTTCAATAGAAAAATGGACAAAGTGTACGAACTGGATAATCACAAGTGGATACAAATTTTCATTGAGCACATGAACAGATGATTTTAGGGAAACGGATTTTCACTGTGATTTCAGGCCCCTCCCAACTTCAGAGCCAAGCAGACAGAAGTCACTGGCAAAGGCTGTTCTTTAGGGAGACAGGTTTCCCAGAAAGCTCACACTGAACAGCTGTCATTTTTTGGTGATACCAGGCCTTATTTCATTTGTTCCAAGAATCTAGAAAGGCCCACCATGATGGTGCATATCTGTAATTTCCAAAGTGGGGGGACTGAGGCAGCAGCATTTGGTAGCTACATACTGAAACTCAAGAAGAAAAGAGAAAAGGGGCGGGGAAGCAAGGGCTCAATGGTAGAGCACTCACCCAGCTTGCACAGAGCCCTGGGATTGAATACTAGCTTGGTAGCATCCTCTTAGACAGACACATTGTGTTTATATATGAAGGTCTTGAGGTTAAGACATAAAAAGTTGAGTTTTCCCAGGCCTAACTTGACTTCCTTATAGACAGAGCATGCCCCAAATCCAGGCTTGGTGTCTAGAGAAAACTTCATGGAGGCATCTGTCTATCTCTGATCTCTGCAGTCACTCATTGCTCATAAGATTACATTCTCAACTAATTATATCTAGACCTTAGCGTGTGTTTTCTGTGTGCTCTCCTGCCCAGAAACACCTGAAGTACAATGTTTATCACCCTGATTTATTAAAGCAATACAAGTTAAAATGTGATAACAGGTCTATAGAGTACATAGATTTTTGTCTAACTGATCAGTTAAAAATTATCTATACTATCTAATGGTGACAAAGCAGGATTAAAATGCAATATATTACACTGTTGGAAAGGAATTTTTTTAAAAGCCATGTGTATGTGTGTGATGTGTGTTTGCATACATGTGTTCACATGTGTGGGCATGCACATGCATATGTGTATGCATGTGCACAGCATGGAGGCCCAAGGGTAACTTTGGGAGTCTTCCTTCATCGCTGTCCATGTTACTCTTTGAGGCAGAATCTCTCCATTGAACCTGGAGCTCACCAGCTTGGCTAGTCTAGCGAGGACTGCCCTGGGGGTTCTGTCTCCACCTTCTGCTTCCCAAGTGCTGGAATTACAGGAGAGCTGCCGTGCCTACCTAGCAGCTCTCCACATGGGTTCCAGGAATCCGAACTTGATTTCTCATGCTTGTGTAACAAGTGCTTTATCCAATAAGCCATCTCCCCAGCCAGTGTGATTATTAATAAAGCTCCTTAAATATCAATTATGAATTCCCTTTGACCTAGCAGTTATAACTCAGAAATATGTGCCAGTGTTTAAGCTATGTGTATGAATATCTTATTGCAGTCTTCTTTCTATCTGAAAGCACCAGGTTGAAGATGTAGCTTGTTGGCAGAACCATATATGCTTCAGTGTATGTGAGGAGGTGCGTTGATTTGCTGGCACCACAAGCAAAACACCTACAAAAACCCTACACAGCCATTAGCAATAAAAACGGTAATACAGACCAGAGCATATCTTTATCTTATCCCAGAAGCAGACCACATGACTAGTGCAAGGTACACAGTTGAGAAACTTTAAGCGGATAAACTGGGGAGTGGTACACGGAAGGGCAGGCAGCCAATGAAGGCTGCCTATTGCTCCATAAACTAGCATGACTGGAGTTTAAACTTTCAGGGAAATTGTGAAAGTAGTGCCAAGTGCGTGCCTAAAGATCATCCTAGCTGAGATCCAGAGAGCTGGAATGCCTAAACTCCAATAGCTTTGGGTTACTTAAGGCTTTGTCCCAGCGCATCAATTCCCAAGGCCTTCCACAACCAGCTACAGTCAAATTGGCTTTGGTAGCTGGAGAGAGGCATCCGACAAATGGAGGCACTGGCCATCAGAAGTCAGGCTGCTATGTGTAGTAATGATAAGGTTTCCATGGAGACGCAAGCAGAGCACTGGCAGTGCCAGCCACACACCCTAACAAACACAAAGAGGCCTTGGGAGAGAATGGCCTCTTACAAGATAAGCGAGGAACAGATGGATGTTTAGCAATGCATCTACTCTCTTTATTTTACGGTTTATTTTATTGAGATAGTCTCACTGAGTAGTTTATGCTGGCCTTGAACTCTTGATCTTCCTGTCTTAACCGTCGTGATTGCTGGAGTGTGCCACCCCGTCTGCCTGATGCTGCGTATCCTGTTTTCTATAGCAATTTTCTCAGAAGAGAGGAGGATGGAGGAGAAAGTGGGCTCTCATTTTCTATTTTATATATTTCTGGGTTCCGTTTTGTTTTCACAACAGCCCAAAGGACACCTTCCTTCCTTTCTTCTGGAGCACTTTTTAAACTTAAAAAGTGGTTGCTTAAAAAAAAAGTGGGTGCTGTTGTAACTCAGTCGTAGTGTATTTGTCTAGCATGACTTTAATCCCCAACAACAGGTTTTTCTTTCTCTCCCTTTTTTTAAGTTAAACAAAGGAACCCAGTGTCATTCAAAGGTAGAATACTTGTTCTAGGTCTAGTTCCACTGGCAGGGGTGGAGTGGGGGTAAGAAAACGGAAAATACATTTGTTAACCATTTAACAATTTTTTTATACAATGAGCCATGTGGCAGGCTCATACACCTGCAAGAGTAGCTGAGAAATGGCACTCAACCGATCTAATGGTCACCTTTGAGACTAGACCCATTTCAGGATTTAGCGCATAGAGTACATAAGTCAGCTTTGCAATTTCTTTGCATTGATGGAGAGCTGGTTTATGCCCTCGAAACATCTATGTCATTCTGGAAGCTTCTGAAGTCATGTCTTTATGGCTTGCAGAGTTTTGGGGAATTGGTGTTATGATTTCGGTGTGAGTAACCTCGGCAAGTCCCACTGCTAGTGTGGTAGACCGTGGAGGGTAACAGACAGATAGGCCATGCAGAGAGAGCTTGGGTATGGAGAATTTATTTAGTGGGTATTGGGAGGGTAAAAAATATGGGGAGGTATGGGGAGGAAGAGAGAGAAAGAGAGAGAGAGAGAGAGAGCACACAGAGAGAGACAGAGAAGAGGGGAGTGGGTGGGTGCAAGATTGAAGACTCAGATCCGTGGTAGAGCAAGTGTCTTAGGATGTGTTTAGAGAGCCCTGGGTTTCACCCAAGTAGCACAAAATGCTAGCATGGTAGTGCGTGCCTGTAAGCCCAGCAATTCCAGGAGACAGAAAGAAAATAATTCAGAGTCCTAGGACAACTGCATTGCACAGTGAGAAGAAAAGCTTTGGAGCATAGTAATAAACTGTGATCCTGTTCACTTGTAGCCTGCACAGAGGCAAAGTGTTCATTGACAAGTGGTAAGGGTGGTGCTTTTTCACACCAAATCACTTCACAGTGTGTGTTCACACCCAGCAGGGAAGCCATCTTGGAGACTAGTGTTTGGTCTGGTTTGCATTCATGAGTAGACCCTGCCTCTGAAGAGATGGGTGCTTGGCTACTTCAGGTCCAGGGATTATAACTGTGACCCCCAGCTCTTCCCTGGGTAACTGCCTGGAATTCCTGACAATAGCAACATAGGAGAATGGAAGGTTTGGGGGATTTTGTTTTGTGGTTTTTTTATGGAGGAAACTAAGCAAATACTCTACTATTGAGCTAGATCCCTGGCCCATTTTATTATTATTATTAAAAAACAAAAAGATCCACAACTCTTCACGTAGTTTAGGAACTTACCAAATGTTTGATTGACATTTTGTAAGTCGCCAGCCCATTTTCTTTCAGAAAGTGTTCTGGAAGGAACCAGGGATAGAGAATCGGAAAGACACCAGTCATGGTTCTTGTACCAGCTGTGCCTGAGTTAGCGGGGTGACCTCGGGGGAAGTCATCCATTTACCAGTTGTGTATGGAAAGCTTCATCCTTCTGAGTCTCAGAGGTGAAAGACACAGTTTCTGTCTTCCGAGGGTACACAGAAGACCAAGCAGGAAACGATGTTAGTAAATAACTCCATCTCTGTGTGATGAACTCTGCAAAAGTCCAGTGAGAAGAGCCTCAAGGTGAGGCACCCAGCTGGGGGGTGCGGTGGGGGAGAGCAGGAAGCCTCCTGTGCGCTCTGAGTTTCAGTTTCTCAGCTGTGAAATGGACTTTTACGTAGTGGTGCAATGCACCAGAACATACTTGGGTGCCAGATGAAGCCCCTGCAATGACGTGCACCTGTCTATTTGATTGGGAAAGGAAGTCAGATGGCTCATGCCGTCCTTCTCCCTAGAACTCTTGTAAAACAAGGTTCTTGCCTTTCTAAGTACACACCACACCCATTCAACACCCACATCATTTCTTGGCTTTCCATGATGAACTTTCAGGTGTGTGTGTCTTTACATGTGCGTGTGGGTGTGGGTGTGGGTGTGTGTTGGGGATCAGGTCTAGGAGCCCACGCGTGCTGGCTCTATCTCTGAGATGTGTCCTCAGCCCTCCAAATGTGCTCTCTATGTAAAAGTGCCAAACCCACTGAATTGAGATTTGTTGAATCTGTAGAGAGCAGGCCACAGCTGAGTGCACGGAGTCCAAAATTACCTGGAGACAACAGAGAACATGGACGAGAGTAAAGAGTGGAAGGGGAAGGGGTCAGGAAATCTGGAGGTAAATGATCCCAGCTCCTGAAACAATCCCAGCCTGGCCTGTAGAAAGACGGGGAGAGGAGACGTGCCCAGACAGCCCTGGAAGATCAGGACTCCTGACACTTAGTAAGGATGAAGGAAAGCCAGCAGAATGGCCCTTGGTCTTTTTCTTGTTTAGCAGCTGTATTTATTTATCAGAAGCTCTGTCTTCTAGGGGACAAAGCCAAGATGAAATTAAGACAAGAACACAGACTTCCTAAATAATTAGGGAGCCCACAGCACTGCGGCAGAAACCCGTGTTCCCGGCAAGCGTCCTTTGAAACTGCATTTATCATTCATTAACGTCCATCGTCATTCATTCACTCAGTGCTACTAGCCTTGGGTGGAATACAAAGTTGCACAGAACTCAGCTCCTGATTCCCATGATTCTAGTAAGCATTTCCTGAGCATCCGCTCTGGGCTGGGCATTGGACTTCATCCTAGAATTAGAAAGAGAGTACAGCTTCTTACCATGGACCTTATCGTCTAGTCGATTTACTAATAGAACGTCTCTATGCTTAGAGTATCCTAAGCATTACCTTGAACAGACATTATTCTTGCCCGTGATTCTGTCAGTTCTCTGGCCTTGATGGGAGAATAAATCCAGAGGATTTATTCCGGAGTCTTGGCAGTTCAGCTTTGAGCTCACACTGTTTGTGACAGAGAGAGAAAAATGGTCTGTTTCCCTATCTCTCCCCTACAGGCTTAACAATGCACCTGGCTGGGTCAGGAACATTCACTTTGCTCTCCAAGTGAGGTGTTACATGTACACAGTCATTTTTCTGGCTTTCGAGAATGCTTGATTCAACCCTCCAGTTTCCTACCTTTCTCTTCCACCTGTCTTGTTTAATAATTAGCCTCCTTAATAACCGCTGTTGATGGGGTGGTGGCGAGATTGTTAGGGCTTACAAGACCCTGGGGAATTGAACAGCTTCTGTTGCCAGAGCCGTCCCGTTCTGAACAACTCCCTAGGCATATTGTGAGGGGAAAAGGCTGCTCTTTCCTGTGTCGGACTTGACTGACCTTGGTTCATTCTGTCCCCAGGGGCCTTGCCAAGGCTTTGGTCCCTGTCCCTGACTTGTACTGTTCTTACTCCAGGGGCTTTCCCTAATAGCCTGTGACCACAGCTTTTCAAGTACTCACTAGGTCTGGAAGTCAGAGCAGACTACGCTGAGTATAAGGGGGGAAAAAAAACAAGGCAGCTCCAGGCAGCTGTAATAAAGCAGAGAATTCAGGAGGCCTTGTTGGTAGAGCACGTGTCAGCTCAAGCGCACTCAGGCATGGGCTTCAGGACAAGTGATGCTCGTCCCTACCTACCCAGAGAGGCAAAGATGGAGCTGAAGATGGGGCACCCATTACACACAAAGGGAGTGGGCGGAGAGTCAGAGAGACTTTCATGTACACTAAGAAGCTGCACAGTGCGGGGCAGGAGCACTGGTTTCAGAGTTACACAGATGTGGGTTCAGATGATCTTGGGTGTGTCATTTAGCATCTCTAGCTTTGGTTTTCTCATTATAAAATGCAGTAAATAATTCTTTTAAAAATTGTTTGTTTATTTTGGGATTGGAAAGATGGCTCGGCAGTTGAGAGCACTGGCTGTTCTTCCAGAGGACCTGGGTTCAATTCCCAGCACCCATACGGCAGCTCACACCTGTCTGTAACTCTAGTTCCAGTTTCTGACACCCCGACACAGACATACATGCAAGCAAAACACCAATAAACATGAATAAAAATAAATTACATATTTAAATATTCATTTGTTATGTGTGTGTGTTGAATGTGTGTATGTGTACCACATGTGTGCAGGAGTCCGTGGAAACCAGAAGAGGGTATCAGGCCCCTTGAAACTGGACTTACAGGCAGTTGAGAGTCATTTGGGGGCTAGGAGCCAAACCCAGATCCGCTCTAAGAACAGTAAATGCTCTTAGCTGCTGAGCCATCTCTTCAGCCCCAGTAAATAATTCTTATCTTTCATAGATATTTTGGAACTGACGATATACCATGCCAAGATACCTGCACACAGTAGGACTTCGATGAGCAGCACTAAGGCATGGAGAAGCGGCCCACCTGTGGGTCAAGTTACTTAAGGGAGCTGAGGGTGGAGCTTTACGTCAGTCTAGCAGTTTGAGAGACACCTGGGCCAACTTGTCTTAAAACAAACAAGGGGGTGGGGAACAGGAAATAAATGCCACCTGGCACTATTTTTTGGCTGCCTTTTCTGCTCTAGATACTGAGCTAGGTTTGGGGAATCTGTATAGGAAATGTGTTGTGACAGATAAGATTGACTGTTGAATGGTCCCAAGAGCTCTTCAGAGGGTTACCTGATAAAAGATAAGCTTCCTCTTTCTCAAACCTAAACTTCCTGTTGGACAAGGGACATTAAAGGCCACTAGTTGAGTGAGTATTCAGAGCACTTTGGCCACCAATAGACCCCTAATCTCAGGTCACCTAGTGTCTGAACATCAAAATATTGATCTCAAAGAGGAAATTTGAAAAAAAGTTCCTCTCAATTTAATTTGACTTAAACCGAAAAAAGCTACAGAGGGATCACTCCTCATCACTCCTCAGGTGAACTGCCTTATGGTACATTTGATTGCAACCCAAATGGTCCCACTTTCCTATAGGATCCAAAGAGAGAATGGTTCTGTAAAACTGCCCCATTCACAAGTTTCACCTATACCAGGGATGCCATTAGTACCAAACTTTGGCCAGAGCAGAAAGGCAGCTTCTCTCCATTAAAGAGTGATTATGATACTGCATGAGAAACACTGTGTTAAAATTATTCCACAAGATCCTCTTGGAGAAGGTTGAGATAAACTTTGAAGGGAGCACTGGTGAGGAGGTGTGGGGTTGCTTCTGTGTGAGGGACAGTTTAACCAAAGGAGGAGCATGTGTAAAGATAGGTGTTCTGCCAGGCAGTGGGGGCACACACCTTTAATCCCAGCACTCGGGATCCAGAGGCACGCTGGATCTGATCTCCATGAGTTCGAGGCCAGCCTGATCTACAGAGCGAACACCAGTGTTGCAAGGAGCCACTTGTTGGTTCCCGGCTGCTCAGCCCCTAACTAATCACACAGAAACTGTATTATTTAAATCACGGCTTGACCCATTAGCTCTAGCTTCTTATTGGCTAACTCTTACGTCTTAGTTTAATCTGTATGTTGCCATGTGGCAGTGGTTTACCTGATAAAGTTGCGGCATCTGTCTCCAGCGGGGCTACATGACTTCTCCTTGACTCCGCCCTTCTTTCTCTCAGCATTCAGTTTAGTTTTCCCCACCTAGCTAAGTTCTGCCCTGCTATAGGTCCAAAGCAGTTTCTTTATTCATTAATGGTAATCACAACATACAGATGGAAATCCCACATCATACCAGGACAGGCTACAAAAAGCTACACAGAGAAACCCTGTCTTTAAAAAAGAAAAAGAGAAAAAGAAAGAAAGAGAAAAAGAAAAAAGACAGGCATTCTAAGTCACAGGTGATGATGCTAGGAAGTAGACTAGACTTTGGGGGTTGTCATAAAAAATTATTTTGGAGTTAAAAATACTTGAGGCAGATGTGCATGTTAGGAAGATTCTCTGCCAGCTACATGAATTCAGAGGGGCAAGGCTAGAAGCTGTTGCAATGATCCAGGTAGAGGTGGTGTGTATAGAAAGTAGGTCAATGCAACACGAAGATTGGGAAGAGAGGATTTTAGATATAATATGACAGGACGGAGAGAAAATTCAGTAATCTGCAGTTCTTTCTTTTGTAACTGAAGCAATTAAAGACCAAAGAGACTTCATGACTTTCAACTATTTGACTTTCTGTACTACCAGTGCCCCACCTCCCAAGGAAATGCCAAGAAAGTTCACTCGACACGGCCAGTTTCAAGGCCTTTTTCTCTAGGTCTATTATTCTAAGTCTTTGGAGGTCTAAGAGAAGGGTAGGGACAAGGGACTTCTAATTAGGAGTAGATTAGGGAAAGGAAGGCAGGAGACTGCAGGAGTCTCTTTCCCTTCCTCTATGGTCTCTCTAAGCATCTTTCATTTTAGAGGAATGTGGGTTTTATTTGTAGAACTGTAGCCTCTAGCATGCTGGTTTATTTGTAGAACACTTGGCAAATGCTGTTATTTCCTATCAAGTATAACACACCCAATTTATTAACGTTTGAGAATGCCTGGAAGGTGAGCCTGCAATGTACACAAAAGGGCAGAAATTCAGTCTGATCAGAGTGTGTGGGTGAAGAGCAGACTCTGGTCTGTACCAATGTTCTGTCTCATACCAATCACTGACAATTTGGCATGGGTTGTACAGATCACTTGAGATGTACATTGAATAGCCCTGTGCTACTAGTAATACTTAGCAGAGAGGGAAACTGAGGCCCAGGTTCATATCCATATGAACACAAAGTAAGCAAGCCCTGTTTTGGTTCAGGACCCAGGAATCCTTAATTTCAATTCCCTATGCTTCTTACCACACCTGATCACCTCTCCAGTAGTTGGAATAGGGACTTCTCAACACTTGCACACATCTCCAATCTGTGCAAGGCTGTGGCTAGATGATTTCAGGTAATTATCTAGACATGGGATATAGTCAGCTGTTTTTATTTGATAGGTAAAACTTTTTATTAAACATTTTATTTAGGATTCATATGCACATATACTGTAAATTTGCATCCAATCTACTTCCCCCATTCCCTCCCTCCAATCCTTCCCCTGTCCCCTCTATTTTCCCTCCAGCTAGATATGTTCTGTCTTTTTTTTCTTTGAAATTTAGTATCCAAGGAGTCCATTTATTGCTGTCCCTATATGCATATGTGTAGGACTGTCTACAGGAGCATGAGTAGCCTCTCGGGTTCCACAGCACTGAAGAAAGATTTCTTCCTCCAGTAGCCGTCAGCTGGCAATGGCTCCTCAGATAGAGGTAGAACTTCTTGAACCCTTTCCCCATCCAGGCTGGAATTTTGGTTGGTTTTATCTCAAGTAAGTTCTGTGCATGCAATCCTAGCCATTGTGAGTTTATGCGTGCTCTCATGACTAGAAAATACTGTTTCACTAAAGACATCTGTTGCCTCTGGTGCTTCAAATCTTTCTGCCCCAGGTGACCACTGCCTAAATATAATCCCGGTAGCACAGACACTGAGAGAAACAATTAATAAATGGGACCTCCTGAAACAGAAAAGCTTCTGTAAAGCAAAGGACACGTCAACAAGACAAAACGACAGCCTACAGAATGGGAAAAGATCTTCACCAACCCCACAAAAGACAGAGGTCTGATCTCCAAAATATACAAAAAACTCAAGAAATTGGTCATCAAAAGAACAAATAATCCAATAAAAAAAAAGTGGAGTACAGACCTAAACAGAGAACTCTCAACAGAGGAATCTAAAATGGCTGAAAGACACTTACAGAAATGCTCAGCATCCTTAGTCATCAGAAAAATGCAAATCAAAACAACTCTGAGATTCCATCTTACACCTGTAAGAATGGCCAGGATCAAAAACACTGATGACAACTTATGCTGGAGAGGTTGTGGGGAAAAGGGAACACTCCTGCATTGCTGGTGGGAGTGCAAGCTGGTATAGCCCCTTCGGATATCAGTATGGCGATTTCTCAGAAAATTAGGAAACAACCTTCCTCAAGACCCAGTAATACCACTTTTGGGCATATAGCCAAAGGATGCTCAACTGTGCCACAAGGACATGTGCTTAACTATGTTCATAGCAGCTTTATTTGTCTGAGCCAGAACCTGGAAAGCCCCTTGACCAAAGAATGAATAAGGAAACAATGGTACATTTACACAATAGAGTTCTACACAGCAGAAAAAAATGACATCTTGAAATTTGCAGGCAAATGGATGGAGCTAGAAAGCATCATATTGAGTGAGGTAACCCAGACCAGAAAGATAATTATCATATGTACTCACTCATAAGTGATTTTTAGACATAAAGTAAAGAAAACCAGCCTACAAATCACAATCCTAGAGAACCTAGACAACATTGAGGACCCTAGGAGAGACATACATGGATCTAATCTACATGGGAAGTAGAAAAAGACACGATCTCCTGAGTAAACTGGGAGTATGGGGACCATGGGAGAGAGTTGAAGGGGAGGGGAGAGGCAGGGAGGGGAGCAGAGAAAACTGTAGAGCTCAATAAAATCAATGAAAAAAGAAGAAAATATTTTTTTCTGCCACCTCATCCATGATGAACTGAGCTTTGGTGTGTGTGTGTGTGTGTGTGTGTGTGTGTGTGTGTGTGTGTGTGTGATATAGATATTCCATTACAGCTGAATAGTCCACAGTCTCTTACTCTCTGCACAGTGAACCAGTTGTTAACCTCTGTATTAATTACTATGTACTGCAGACAGAAGGTTTTTAAGTGGGGATTGGGAGACACACTGATCTATGGCTGTAAAGGTAAGAATTTAGGGAGCAGCTTATTACTAGGTCTGTTTAGTAGAATAATAGTACTATGTTCTTCCCTAGGACCTAAAATCTAATCAGACATGGGATTTTGGTCCAGTCAATGGTTCCCTGCATGAGGTCTGTCTTATGGAGTGAGCTTTAAATGTAATTAGAGAGTAGTTGGTTATTCCAGGAAGTTCTGTGCCACTATTGCACAGGTGAGCACATCTGGCCAGCCCAGTCATTACTGTGGCATTCAGGGCTCACAGCTGGGAAAGAATTTTTCTCTCCTGGTAGTATGCATAGAAACTTCCAGCACTATAGAAGCTGGCCAGTATAGGAAGGTAACTTTCAATTATGTTATGGTTTTAAGCAGAATCTCATCCAATACCCCAGGCTAGCCTTGAACTCGTAATCCTCCTGTCTGTCTCCTAAGGGCTGAGATTCAGTCTTACTCTTTTGGTTCTCTGACTTAAACATCAACTAGGCCACTTATTGTTGAGTATGAGTTATCTTCTCAAGCTAAAGATGTCCTTTTTGGACAGCAGAGCTATTATGCTAGACCTTAGCAGCATAGGGTTTATACAGGGTTGGTATTGTTTTGTTTTGCTTTGCTTTTCGATCCCCCCTCCCGAGTGGGGGGAATTCAAGGCATGTGCCACTACCACCTGGCTTTTGTACAGAGCTTTTTAATGACCCAATGACCATCTCTCTCTCTCTCTTTTTTTAAGTGATGAGAAAAACAACTACCAAGATTTAATGCTTCTTTCTTTTTTTGTTTTAGATTTATTTACTATATTTAATGAGCATGAATGTTCATCTGCATGTGTATATGTGAACCATATGTGTGCTGGGCATCAGATTTCCTGGAACTGGAGTTGTGGCTGTTTGTGAACTACCATGAGGGTGCTAGAAATAGACCTTGATTCCTCTGCAGGTATAGTAAGTACTTTCATTATCTGAACCATCTCTCTTGTTCCAGTGGTTTGTTTCTGTTTTTGTTTTTTTCTTAATTGTAATCCCAGAACTCAGAAGCTGGGAATTCCAGTTTCAAGTTTGAGGATAACCTGAGCTATATAGCAAGACTCTATAAAGTGGAGTCAGGCCTGCAATGCAGTATTTGGAAGGCTGAAGTGGGAAGATCACAAATTCAAAGAGACTGCTTGGGCTTCAGAGTGAGTTTAGAGTCATCCTGGGCTTCTTAATAGGATTCTGTCTCAAGTGAAAAAGGACCTGGAAAACAGCTCAGTGGTAGAGCACTTACCTACATGCGCAACGCCCTAGGTTCAGTACCAATCACTGAAAAAAACAAAGTCATGCTTGGGGCAGGAATATAGCTCAGTGAGGGTGTGGTTACATGAGGGCCTGTATTCAATCCCCAGGACCAAAGAAGGAAAAATAAGAACAATCAACCAAAATTTGGATGTGTATCAATATTTGAATATGTGTACACATTTACTTATCTCCATATTTTCTTTTTTGTTTGTTTGTTTTTGTTTTTTTCGAGACAGGTTTTCTCTGTAGCTTTGGAACCTGTCCTGGAACTAGCTCTTGTAGACCAGGTGGCCTCAGACTCACAAAGATCCTCCTGCCTCTGCCTCCCGAGTGCACCACCACCGCCCGGCTATTACGTA
Source organism: Ondatra zibethicus (assembly GCA_004026605.1). Classification (NCBI taxonomy): domain Eukaryota; kingdom Metazoa; phylum Chordata; class Mammalia; order Rodentia; family Cricetidae; genus Ondatra; species Ondatra zibethicus. The sequence goes on from PVIU01004051.1 coordinate 14,227, forward strand.
TCTCCATATTTTCATGAGTGGAGATACATAAACAAGCTGTCAGGGACTGGTGATGGGACTTTGTGGTAAAATGCTTACCTAGTGTAGTATTTGAAAGAAAATGGCCCTCTCAGGGAGTGGCACTATTAGAAGATGTGGCTATAGTGGAAAAAGGGTGTCACTGTGGGGGCAGGCTTTGAGGTCCCTCAGTGTGACAGTCAGTTGATTCCTATTGCCTGTAAGATGTAGCACTCTCAGCTCCAGGACCACATCTGCCTGCACACCGCCATGCTCCCTACCATGGTGATAATGGACTGAACCTCTGAAATTGTAAACAAGCCACCCCAAATAAATGTTTCCTTTATAAGAGTTGCCGAGGTCATGGTGTCTTTTCACAGCCATAAAAACCTAACTGAGACACCTAGCTTGTGTGAAGCCCTGATTTTGATCCATGGCAACTGTAAACAAGCAAATGACTAAATAAGCAAAGCTATGTACTTGCATATATATGGTTACACACATTTTGATTTTGCACTGATTCCCATTACACAAGGCCCTGCAATTTGCTTTTTTCCCCCCCGTTTACAAAATACACTGTTGCCGGGCAGTGGTGGCGCACGCCTTTAATTCTAGCACTTGGGAGGCAGAGGCAGGCGGATCTCTGTGAGTTCGAGACCAGCCTGATCTATAAGAGCTAGTGCCAGGACAGGCTCCAAAGCCACAGAGAAACCCTGTCTCGAAAAACCAAATAAATAAATAAATAAATAAAATAAAAATACAAAATACACTGTTATTTCTTCATAAAACCAGTTTGATGGGCTTCTCTAATGGAGACAGGTGCTGGAGAGCATTATTGCCCCTGCTGTTTCCAGTGGCTCCTGGTAATTGTACGACTGGATAAGGCTTATGTGTAACTGGTCAAATTAAGATCATGCCTCCGAGAGTATTTTACAAGCTATAGGTGTTTTGTTAGTGCTAGTTATCAAGATATTTTGACATGAGGATTGCATTGTACAGGGATGGGTTAGATATTTCCTTTTGGCTGTTCTCACTGAAAGTAGGATTTGTCCCTCCTGCCCTCTCCCGTTTTTAGTTTCTCATCTTGTTCGTTCTTTTGTCTGTTCTGGTGCTGGGATCGAGCACAGGGCCTCGTGCTCACTTGGGTGAGTACTCTACCACTGACCAGAGTTTTACTAAGTTGCCCAAGCAGGTCTTGAACTCACTTGTAGTGTAAGCAGGCCTTGAGATGGCTCTCAGCCTGGTCTCCTGTGCAGCTGGGATGTCAGGCCTGAACCTGGATAATGTTTTGAAACAGTCGCTACCGGGGCATATTTGTGTTTTGGAAAGGGGTTGAACACTGAGGTTGCTGACTTAGTTCATGGCAAGCACTGTCAGGTGCCCATGTCGAAGGGGATTTTCTAGCGTCCCAGGAGCTCCGGCGCCTGAGAAAATCTCTACTTCTAGTAGTCACTGTTCCCTAGACTTTCCTGATGATTAATCGGAGGAGCTGTCTTACTCACATCCCTCACCAACCACAAGACCCTAACCACAATGAGAGCAAGCCCTTCTCGACATCCCCTGGGAGTCCAGAGTGGGAGGGCGTTTCTCACATCTGTATAATGTAGAGAACACCGAGGCCCTTAAGAAGTGTAGCATCTCCTTAATTCTTTAAGGCAGTTCTTGGCTTAAGACGTGGCTTTTTTTCTGCTTTCAGATGACAGCTCAAGTAAATTGGCAACTTGTTTGGTTTTTTTTTAAACAACGGCCTGACTCAGAACTGTTCAACCATTCTTCAGCTCCCCACACTGTGTGTCTACAGATAACAGGCATATATATTATCTACTTTTGTTTACTTTTCCCCAAATGGAAGTCGATTAATTTCCCAATATATTTTACAGAATGACTTGCCTGTTGAAGCCCAGAGAGGATGTATTAATCCTTACACTCAAAATATTTAAGATAGAAAATAATGGGAATGAGAAGAAATTGAAGGGCCAAGACAACCCATTTGTCTCTGATGTTCACCCTAAATGACTTTAGAAATGCTAGCAGTGAATTAAACCCTGAACTCCAGAAGACTGACTTAAATCGTACTTTACCAAGGAGACTCTTTAGTGTCTTAGCAAAAATTGCATTTTATGTCTAGAATGCAGAAGCTCGATGATGGCATGTGTCAAGTGGCATGAACTTCGGTCAGTCTGGTCTGAGGCTGAAGAGTCAATGTTATCTTTTGCGTGCAGAAACCTCTTCAGAAGAAGACAAGGGGAGGCCACAGCCTCGTCTAAGATACTGAGATGTGACGCATCGGTCTGGAAAAGGAGAGCCGGCTTTGAAAAAGAACAAAGAGGGCTTTCTTCGCTCATAGACCAAAACTGCACCTCTGTTTTGTGGATGGTGGAAAGGGCCAAAGGTAAGCTGTCAGCCCCACTCGCCCAAGGACAGGTAACTTCCTGGGATGCTGGAGGCCATTGTTTGTGGGAGGTCAGAAGCCACCTATTTTTTAGCCCCTAGACAAATTTGTTCCGACTCAACTGCACTAGATGTGCCTAATCACATGTAGGTGGTGGTACATAGGCAGGGCGCATGCTTGCCCCTGATTGGACAGGATGGGAAACACCTTTCAGGGTTGCCTTTTTAAGCCTCTGCAAAATGTGACCCATCACTATTTTCTGGGAACCCAGGAATGGATCTGGCCAGAGTCTGTCATCCTAGCCAGTATTTAATTAAAGCTTGCTTCAAATTTGGCTAAAAACCATGAAATTGATCTTTCTCTTGAGAAGCTCAGGTTTAACAGGTGGGAATCCTCTGACCCAGTAACTGATTTTTCGATGAGGTGATCAGAGAGCTCAGGGTCAAGATTAAGGCAATGACCAGGAGAAGGTAAGACTGAAGACAGGAGCAGAAAGCAACTTGGTATAAAGTTGATAAGAATTCATCCTTAACTAGCTACTTTGGGAGAGCAACTCATCTTGTAGCATGATAGATATTATTGATAACATTGTTTACCACCTTGGATGCCATCCAGAGAGGCTTTTGATTTTATCTAGTTATTGTCCGAGTTTAAATGTGGTCATGTAAATTAACAGGAGATAAAAGCCCTGGGACTCTTAATAAAAGAGATTATTTACTTTCTATATAGTGAAGAGAAAATTGTGAACAAATCAAAACCTGGCTCAGAGGCTAACAGCACTTCCTGCCCTAGCAAAGGCCTGGGTTGGGTTCTAAACATCCACGTGGGCTCACAACCACCTGCAGCTCCAATTCCATGGCGTCTCATTCCTATACACACACACTAGCACTCACACACAAAAAGACTATGATAAGGGCTGGAGAGATGGCTCAGAGGTTAAGAGTCCTGGCTGTTCTTTTGGAGGACCTGAGTTCAATTCCCAGCACCCATATGGCACCTCTGTCTGTAACTCCAGTTCCAGGGGATCTGACGCCATCTTCTAGCTTTCTTGGGCACTAGACACACATGTGGTGTAGACATGCTTGGAGGTAAAACACCTATATACACAAAAATAAATGAAAACACTGAAATAAAAGAGGTCTAACCTAACTTTGGCCTAGTTTTTAGGTCCTCAGTGGTAACATTATGTACTAAAAGGCATAAGTAACAAATGTAATTCTGAAGACAGAACTCGGCTTTCGTCCTTGCAGATACAGGCCATCCATGTGGAATGGGTAGGGTATAGTATAATTGAGAAAAATAAAAAAGCAAGCAAGCAAACAAACAAACAAAAAAACAAAGTGAAGCTGAGGTATAGCTCTGTGTGTGAAGCCCTGTGTTCAATGTCAGCACCACAAAAACAAACATATAAGCGGAGTGTTAATTAAATTAGAATCTTTAGATAAAACAGAAATAGTGACTTTTAGCATAAGTATGTCTCATGCAGTGTTTGTGGTGTGAATTAAAATCTTCCCGGAAAGAAGCTCTGTCCACAGAGGCTGATGACTGATTAAAGTCAATGACTGTGGGGAGGTTGGAAGGCGGCAGATCCAGAGTCTAATCACAATTTGTCTTGGACTATCTTTAGCCACCTAAGGAGCCATTTTTTGCCCACCTCAGTAAGGGACCTAATATCCTGATAAACAGATAAAAACCTTTGGAATGTATTAAATTAACAAAAACCTCTTCTTTGCCTAAGGGCTAAGAATGGCCACTGGATAGAATCTGAGGCCTAGAACTGAGATTTCTTGTCTAGCTAGAAACTACTTCTCTGATGTTTGCACTAATTTGTTTTTGTTAAATGCCTTGATTTATGACTTTTTTTGTTCTGTTATTGTAAAAACTTCTTGATACATCTTCCACGTTGGAACATGGAACTTAGGGAAACCCAAGTCTGTGTTCACAGGCCGTGGTCACTCCAGAATAATTTATTTTGTCTTACTATGTCTTTCAGACAGGCTGGCCTGAGACTCGCTGTTTAGTTGGAGATGACCTCCAACTTCTGATTCTTCTGTATCCCAGATGTTGAGATTACAAGGGTGTACCACCAGGCTGGTTTCACGTGGTGCTGGAGACCAAACCCAGGGCTTCGTGCGTGCTAGGCAAAGCACTCTACCCTCTCAGCTACATACCATCCCAGCATTTATGTGCTTTATTGGCTAGATTATAAATTTATCTGTGAGGCTTCAACTGGTAACTCTCCATAGACTTATTTATAAATTCTAATGCCAATGTGTGGGTTTGGAAGGCAGGTACTGTAATGGTAAAAATAAAACGGCACAGTTCCCCAGGGGCCTGCGGGCCACGGGGGCAGCAGGTCCCAGGCAGAGAGGTAAGGAGAGATGGAGGAGAAGTTACCTCTTCCAGAGATGGAAGGAAAGAGCTTAGGGTGGAAGCCAAAGGAAGATCTGCTTGCCTTGGCAGGGTGAGAGGGGGAGTGGGCAGGGCTTGTCTCTTAAAGGGACAGGACAGACCATTAACTCGATGTTACCAAGGTCTGTTGTAGCCATCTGTCCCACTTCCCTTTTGTGTTTTAAAAACGAAGGTCGTCACTGCCAGGCAAATGTCATGCTGTAGAATAGCGGGTCAAGAAGCCTCTCCAGCACTGAGGCCTCAGTAGAACCCCTCCCCCGCACTACAACACCCCACCCCCCAAAAGGGTTTCTCTGTAGCTTTGGAGCCTTTCTCTGTAGCTTTGGAGCCTGTCCTGGAATTTGCTCTGTACACCAGGCTGGCCTCGAACTCACAGAGAGCCACCTGCTCCTGCCTCCTGAGTGCTGGAATTAAAGGCATCACTGCCAGCCCAGAACTTGAGAACATGTTTGCCCGTAGAAACATTGCCCGTAGAAACATCACCCAGAAAGGGAAATAACAGCCCCTTCTAACACAGACTTGTGCCTTTCTCCCCCAGTGGCACTGGGCTTCATTTTTTTCTTTTTAAATTTTATTTGTGTGTGTGTGTGTGTGTGTGTGTGTGTGCGTGTATGTCTGTAAGAGAAAGAGAAAAAAGAGAGTGTGTGTGTATGTGCACACCTGTGTGTGTGTGTGTAAAACCTTTGTGTGTGAATGCGTGCCTGTGTGTGTGTGTGTGCCTGTGTATGCATACACATGCTGTGGATGCCTGTAAAGGTCAGAAGATGTCAGAGGTCCCAAAGTTGGAGTTACAAGCAATTGTGAGCTGATCAGTGTGGGTCCTAGGAATTAACTCCAGACTCTACAAGAGTAGAAAACATTCTTAACTTCAGAGCCATCTCTCCAGCTCTTCCATTTTCTTTTTTTACTTTCAGTATTTATCTTTTAATTTTAAAATTACAAGTCATGGGTGTAATGGAAAAATTAAAAATGCTGCAGGATCCCTGGCAGCAGCAGACAGCAGAAATGCTGTAGGTCCCCAAGCGGTGGTAGCAGCCATGTAGCAACAGGCAACGAGCCCTGAGAGCAGCCAGGCTGGCCTCGAACTCACAGAGAGCCACCTGCTCCTGCCTCCTGAGTGCCTCCTGACTGCCTCCTGACTGGCAGCCAGGCAGAGATGGCTGCCAGTCTCTGAGAGGTGGCTGGTTCCAGGCAGGGAGACATGCCGTGGGCTGGCAAGAGACAGAGACATGTATAAGCAGGACATGAAGAGTGAGGTTGAATATTTATTCAGGGGGTTATGGAGGGGAAGGAAGAAGGGGAGAAGAACAGAGAGAGAGAGAGAGAAGAGAGAGGGGAGAGACAGAAGGGGGAAGGAGAGAAGTGGAGAGAGGCAGAAGCTGCCTCTCCGAGAGGAAGATGGAAAAGAGAGAGAACTCAGGCTGGAAGCTGAAGATCAGCCTGCCTCAGGGGATGGGGGAAGTGGGCGTGGCTTGTCTCTTAAAGAGACAGAATCTCTTAAAGAGATTACAATGGGAAGTCTTTCCATTTCTTAGCCGTCTGCTGACTAAGTCAGTGTTCTATGGACTGTTTAAGTACTTTCAAGGAACCATACAACGTGTCTTGCTAAGACTTAAGAAATATGATAGTTTTAATCATTAGCAGGCATTAATTTGTTTTGTTTCGTTTTTTTAAGACAGGGTTTCTCTGTAGCTTTGGATCCTGTCCTGGAACTAGCTCTTGTAGACCAGGCTGGCTTCGAACTCACAAAGATCTGCCTGCCTTTGCCTCCCAAGTGTGCCACCATGGCCTGGCCAACAGCAGGCTTGATTTGCAAGGTCCTTTTAGATATGTGCAAATATATCTTTGTTTTTCTACGAGAGAGAACAGAACATAATTTTTATCTCAGATTCCCATTTGTGCAATATAGAAAATTTAACCTAGTAGACAAAGGCGATTAACTTATGCTTTCTCCATTTCTCTCCTGTAGATGAACTCTCTAATGTGGACAGGAAAGGAGTTCACTCTCTGGGTTGGTGGCACCTGAGATGGCTAACTACTCCATCTTGTTTTCAGTTGCTGGATCTCTCCCCCACTAACATCGAGAAGTATACAGCATGGCCCTATGCCAATCTTCATAGTGGTTGCTCAACCAGTATTATTTTTGGAAATCAGAAGACAATATACCGCAGCGTGGCCCCTTGATGCCCTGCGCGGGAGCAACCGTCTCAAAGTCAAGGTCTTTCCAACTTTGTTTCATCCCAAACGTGGGAGGGAATCTCTTTTATCTGACCTAAGGAAGTTCTCTCACACAAAATATAATTGTCTTGAACCTCCTCCTGGAAACCTGTTAGCCAGGGAATTGTAAAGTCATAGAGCAGGAAGGAAGACTGAGGAGTGTCACCACACCTAGACAGGCTGGGTCACAACTAGTGTCTGCTCCTTAGGCCTGTTTAGTTGCCATAAAAACCATTAACTACAGCCAGGTGTGGTGGCACGTGCCTTTAATCCGCGGCAGAGGCAGGTAGGTGGAACTCTGCTAAGCCAGCGTGGTTTACATAGTGAGTTCCTGGATAACCAGGGCTACATAAAGGGACTGTCTGGGGCTGGAGAGATGGCTCAGTGGTTAAGAGCACTGACTGCTCTTCCAGAGGACCTGGGTTCAGTTCCCAACACCCACATGGCAGCTCACAACTGTCTGAAGATCCAGTTGCAGGGGATCTGACACCTTCCCACCAATGCACATAAAATAAAGTTAGAAAAAAAGAAAAAAAAATAAAGAGACTGTCTCAAAAACCAAAATCATTAACTGTTAAGTTTCGAGTTGAGGTGCCTACTTAACATATCAAAGTGGATCTGGCCTCCAGGTCCTCCCAGCATCCCTCTGTCCCTACCTGTGACAGCGTATGGTTGTCATACCTTACCCTCTCAGCCCAGGGGCTGGGCTGCCCTTCCCCCAAAGGCTCTTCCCTTTAGAATCCAGATATTTTGGTTGCCTGGCCTTTTTTGTACCTTTGGACATCCTGGCTCCTGCAATTGGTCCCCTCTCTCCCATTTCCCTTCCCTTCCCCTCTCCCTACATGGCCCAGCTCAACCTGGCCATGTCCACTCTGGACTCCCTAAATGTCCCTTTTATCTACAGCAAACTTTCTCCTCCACCATACTTGGGAGTAGTCGTGGCCTTTCCTTTCCTTTTTATCTCTTTATTGTCATTCATTAACTACTTTTTAAACTGTCTATATTCCCGCATTTCCCTGTCTCTTGTGAAGAGGGGTATATAATCCCATTGCCTCATTGTGTAGGATTCAGGCTTTATGCTGGCCTGCCCTGTCACCTGGCAGGATGAACCCAGGCAGTACCCTAGCCAGTGTCCTATGACTGCTAGGTCACACTCAGGTGCAAAAGTCTCCTTAAGAGACAAGCTCCGCCCATTTCTGATCCCCCCCACTCCCCCCCCTTCTTCTGAAGGGGTAGGCAGGACTTTTCCTATCTCTTTTCTCTCTCTTTCTCTTCTCTTCCCCTCTCTCCCTTCCCTCTCCCACTCCCTTCCCTTCCCCCTGTAAAACTTTCCACTTAAGTTCTATCTGCCTGGCCCTGTTTGTCCCTCACCCACAGTGGGCTCACCCACCGGGGTCCCATTTGCACCGTATCATAACACATTGGCTTACAGGTAATTACTCTGCTGTAATGCCATTAGTAAATTAATAAATGTGCACACCAGCTTTCTCCTCTTAATCTATTATGTTTATCTAAAAAAAAATTAGGACTTGAGCCTTCACAGGGGAAGACACCTGCTCTTCAGTTCACAGCTGGCCTTCCATGGCATGGTTCCTATGCGCTGCAGGCTCTCTGAGTCCTCAGGAAATGCAGAGTCCAACTCCTCTCCTACTCTTCTCTGGGGCCACAGAAAACAAGTCTGTCATTGAACCTTCTTCCTGTCACCTTTGTCTGCTCTGATGATGCATACCACTGTGGCATAAAGACATCTGTGGGGTCAGCTGTCTTCCCTAGATGGGGAGAAGATGCAATCTCCTTTGTTTTTTTGTTTTGTTGGTTTTTTTTTTGGTTTTTTGATTTTTTTTTTCTTTTGCTTATCAGTTAGAAGGCATTTACCCTGGAAAGATGTTTTGGGGCTGGGGAAGATAGGTTTCTTGAAGACCACAGGTCTCTCCAAGTATCTGAGGTTCGGAATCTTCACAGAGGGAGGTGCCCCTGGGAACCAGTCTCATTTGGGCCTCACAGGTTAGGGTCAAGACCTCTTCTCCAATAAAACAAGGTATTATATTCCCCAATAAAACAAGGTATTATGTTTGCCAATCTCACTTAGTCTCAGAAACTAAACTATTTTATATATTTAAAATTTTTATATTTTAAGTATATTTTTGTTTTAAATCTTAAACGTTTTATTTTAAAATATATTTTAAATAATTTTATATTTTATAGATATATATTTTAAATTTATTTTTTAATTATGTAAATATTTTAATTATATATTTTATTTTAAAAATTATAAAATATAAATAAATTTTATATTATATTTTAAATATACATTTTTATTGTTTTATTTTAAAATTTAAAAAGTTAATATATGTTAAATTTCCTTTTCTTTTTCTCCTTCCCCTCCTCCTTATTCTTCTTTTTTGCCTTCTAGCTTCAACCTGTGGTACTCCAACAGCATGCCTGGTCTTGCACAACAGGAGGTTGCTGTGCCACACACTGGTGCTGACTGCAGAAGGGAAGACCTGGTTAATGTTTCAAGTTTTCCTTTTGTTGGTGTGCCTGCCTTGCTGCTGAGTGTCTAACACTCTCCTAAGCCCTAGGACAGCCTTGAAAACTGACAATAGCGAGTTCATTCGCACATGGAGAAATGAGAGCTCAGAGATTGTATGGCTGCGTTGCTTTTCTTGCTGCCATCATAAGATACTTGACAGAAGCGGCTTAAAGGACAATGGGTTTGTTCTGACTCATGCTTTCAGGACGAGTTCAGTTCATCGGAGCTGGGAAGGCATGGGGAAGTTCATAGAGGCAGGAGTGTGTGCCCGAAGCTTCTCTGCTCTGGCAAATCAGGAAGCATATTGCAAGCCAGAACTAGAGGCAGGTGTGACCTTCAAAGGCCAGTCAGGCCCCACCTTCTAAATGCTCCCCAGCCTTCAAAAGAGTGCCACAACCTGGGAACGAGTGCTCAAACCACTTTAGATTCAAACGATACCAAGCACCCTGTTCAAAGATCCCAGTTGTAAGAATCAAGACAAGGACAGGCTAATACCAAAGCTTCCATCTAAAATGCCAACCCCAGTCTCCTATCTGGGCCAACAACTGATTCTAAAACCTGTAAGTCACTGTGGTCTTCCTGCCTCAGCTTCTTGACTGGTCCATGCCCTGACAATAATAAAGCCCAAAAGTTTTGGCTTGAATCTTTCCGCTCTCTTCCCAGTGTTAAAGTCACTGTGATTATTTTTCTGCTTGGTGAAGGTGACAAGAAGCTAAAAGAGATGCAGCAAACCTTGCTTAGTTCCTTTAAGAAAGGTCCAGCAAGGGGCATCGGCTGGCACTGTGCTTTCAACATCTTGAAATCTAAGACTGGAAGAATTAGTTCCAGGCCAACCTGGGCTAAGTATGGAAATAAAGCTGGACAGAAAGATAAGGACAATTATGGGGACCTGAGAAGGGGAAGGAGCCCTTCATCCCCAAATCTGAGAAGCAAGAATTCCAGTACAGTTAACATTTGTTAGGAAGGTTGCTGTTTTCAGGTAAACGTTTAAGAACATTGGGTGGTGGTGGTGGTGGTGGTGCATGCTCTTAATCCCAGCAGGCAGGTCTCTGTGAGTTTGAGGCCAGCCTGGTCTACAGAGCAAATTCCAGCCACGGCTACACAGAGAAACCCTGTCTCGAAAAACAAAAAACAAACAAACAAACCCCAAAACATTTAAACAGCAGTGAAGTAGTTAAGCACTAAATACACATGGCCTTTCTCCTTCCCTAGCTGTAAACCTACAATTTTCTAGGATTCTTGCCAGAAACTCCACTTAGAGTAAAAGAAGTCGTATCACCATTGTGCAACCTTATGGCTCATGGTTTTTTCTTATTACCTTGTAATCCCATCCAAGGCACTTCCAGAGCCACCCTATAATTTTATTTATCAAAAAAATTATAGAAAGAAAAGTTCTTAGCAATCTTTTAAAACATAATGTGAAAGCCACCAAAGTGGTGTGTGTGACTTCTGCTAAGACCCCTTTAGGGTGGTTCTCTTCTGAAAAGCCCTCCGACAAGCCCATAGTATGCCTTCTCAATGCTTTCTGTCCCTAATCAACTCTAGCCATGCATTATACTGGCCTGCCCTGAAATTCTCTCTGTGTAAGATCCAGATTTATGTGACTTGAGTTCTTTAGAAGGTTAAGGAAACTCCTCTGCTCCGGGCCGTGTATTCTTGTTCTGTAGCTACTGAACAAGTTCCCGTCTCAACAACAGTCGCGATTCAAGCAGATCAGCGCTGCAAATCAGGTTGCTATTTATTCTAGCCAGACTTGTACAAGACAAGGAAAATGAAAGCCCTTTGGCCTAAATAGCCGGTTCTCAAGGGGCAGACAGATGATCTGAGGTAGAAACGCCCTGGTCTGTCAGTACAGTATTTACCTAAAACACCTCTACTCCTGACTCTGCTCTGCAAGTTTCAAGGGGAGCCAGTAATACGAAAACAAGTTCCAAACCAACCCATCTGCTTTCCATTTCCTGCGGAATGCTAAAAGGAGTCTTTCTAAGGTTGCTTAAAATATGTCCTGTCCTCTGGCCCGCCCCATCAGAGAGCTTGCGGCGTCCTCAGACCACCTCAGCCACTTCCTCCTACACCTGGGGCTGCCTCTTCTGCCGCAGCTCTCTTCAAACAATGCTCGCGGTTATTCCCGGCACTGGCCTTTCGGCTTTGCATGCATTCAGTGGCACCTTTTTTAACTCTTCTTCGTGTAAAGCGCTTCTTCGGTCTCCTCGTTTGTCCCTTTGTCCTTTCGCAAGTGTTACGCTATCGACATTTGAAAGTGCCTGGCTCGCTGGAGCCTGGGAAGCGGCCTTGACTGCAGGCACCGGAACAGAACGGGAAGGAAGAGCGTGGGCCAGTAGCTGTCACTTTCCTGAGGCTTAGCTGCCTCTCTTAGGACCTCCACCCTGTTTTTAAGGTTGGAAAGGGAAGGAGTGGGCCCTGTATGTGGTAAATCGGTGTTTCCTTTCTAACTTGGAGCGGTGACTCCAGAGCCCTGCCATAACCCAGTCACCCTTGACTTTGCTCTGTTTCTGTTTAGTGTCTGTTAACTGGTGACCTTTGCTACCAATTAACCAGAGCAAGGCTTTATTCCATTGCAGAGAACCGCCAGACTGTAAACAAAATTAAAAAAAAAAAAAAAAAAACCGTTCTGGGGGAAACTCAGGACAGTGGCATTCCCCTGTAATCTTTCTGTTAGGGAGCTGGAGCGCTCCATCTAGCTCAAGGACTAAATTGGTGCCTTGTCTAGGACAGACTGCTAGATCCCACACTCTCCCCTAAATGTGCCATGCAGTAGCGCATTACAGTTATTCAGGGTCCTGCCAAGAACAGGTTAGGCAAGATGACAGCAGCTGCTACAGCCCTAATGCCTGTCTCTAAATGTCAACAGCGAGAACTCCAGAGAGCGGCCTTTCTGTGAGGCTGTGTGTGCTAAGACTCAGCTGTGGAATTTAAGAAGCTTCTGTATGCTCCCTCTCGGAGGCAGGGCGTGCGGTGCGCGCAGGCAAAGATAACGGTGGGGGCCTCGCCACACGACCCAGGAGGATGGCAAAGGTCAGAGAAATGTGCAAGCGTTTATCAAATATCTGGTGAGTACACCCTGAGTGCTCCTGAGGCAGGGCAGAGAGGGGAAACCGAGGCAACACGGGGAGGGAAAGTGACCCTTCACCCTTGGGGTCCAGTTTTGTCTTTCCTGATGGCAGGGTCAGGAAACTTCAATGCTAAAATTACCTGCGGAGATGGCATGTGTTTTCTTACACATCTCAAACAAGAATGTTAAAAACCACAAACTGTGCTTACTCAGGGCCTAAACGGTCAGCTCTCCTCTTGAATTCCTCAATCTGAACAATGCATCTCCTAAAAGCACTTTATATTTTTATTGACCAAAGTAGGTTCTTTAAGATAGGAGGCGTAAGTGGACACGCTTTGCTTAATCTTTAAACCTTATTGTAAACTGTGCTTTCTGAGCAGGCCGGTGTGCGCTGAGTCTGACAGCCCTTCTCAGCTCTCTAGGGTATTAGCTCTAGGAGTGGGGCGATCAAAGGTCACCAAAGCCACCTGGAACCAGTCTCTTGCCTGATGCCCAAGAAGTCTGACAATCAGAAGTGAGAGAATCTCCAGAAGGAGAGGAAGGCCAGCAATACCAACCTGCTACCCTGCCCAGTGGCCTTTCATGCATTTGGCAGGGACCGAGGTAATCTTTGAGACTGATCATGCACCGCCAGCCCAGCCAGTCAGTGCCCTCTGCTCAACTGAAGTGATCACACGTTACTTGCTCAGTCAGGGGAGGGGTCACTGGTCATGGTCACTTTCATCTTCATTCTCCCCACTTGTTTGACCCATTTTATAAGCTCTTGATTGAGTCACTTCCCTTTCTTGGTCTTAGGCTGCATGTCTATCATGTGGCCTTACTGTCTACAGAGAGCTAATTCCTGTCTCAGTGTGACTAAGAAAAAGCTAGTGGATCTCTCTCTCTCTCTCTCTCTCTCTCTCTCTCTCTCTCTCTCTCTCTCACACACACACACACACACACACAAAGATACCTAAGAGTGTCTTCAGAAGCCCACACCATGTCTCGGATGTGTACCATGCTTTACTATATGCCTCTGTCTAAACACCTAATAAATTTACCACCTTTGCGTCCCTACTTTTGACTTGTTCAATGATTGATTGATCAATTTATATATTTATTTTATTTTTTATGTAGCATAGTCAAGGATCTGGTGTTACCTGAGATCTCTAAAGGGGAAGGGTAGCCTGCAAGGTGCCTTAGCCCATAAAGGTGTGTACCTAACCGAAGGGAACTCCTCCATGCTGTTTGCAGCAGTGCTGGGCACCATCTCCCTGCCTTGATTGGCACTATGTTTTCCTATAAGTACTGTGACTGAACCTGTGAGCAACATATAAAGTTGCTGGCTTTATGAATCTTATATGGGACAAGTTCTTATCAGGGAAACTAAGCTGATTAAGACTGGTGTCTTAGTTAGGGTTTTTGTTGATGTGAAGAGACACCATGACCACTACAGCTCTTATTAAGGAAAACATTTAACTGGGGTAGCTCATTAAACAGTTTCAGAGGTTCAGTCCGTTATCATCACAGCGGGGAGCATGGGGGTGTGCGGGCTGACATGATGCTTGAGGAATAGTTGAGAGTCCTATATCTTGCAGGCAACAGGAAGTCAACTGAAAATCACACTGAGGGAAGCTTAAGCAAAAGAGACCTCAAAGCCCGCCCCCGCAGTGACATACTTCCTTCAACAAGGCCATACCTCCTAATAGTGCCACTCCCTTTGGGGGCCATTTTCTCCCAAACCACCACCTTGGGTACCCTGTTAGAGTTGAGGGAGAGAAATCCTTTAATGGGAGACCTGGAAAGACGTCTCTGGTGAGGTCCCACCAGAGTCAAAATCTGAAGAAACAGAAGGAGCCTGCCATCTGAGTGCCAAACAAATATAGAGTATAAAGGCTGTACAGAGGAGTGTGTGCTTGATGTGTGTGTCTGGGGCTATGATCAAGAGGATGTGGGCAGGAGGACAGGGCCAGAGGGTGACAGGGCAGATCCCAGAGAGCTCCAAAGGCCTTGGTGAGAACTTTAAATATTCTGAAACCATTGAGGGCTTTCTTTGAGCAGGGAGGTGATGGGATTGAGGATATACTCTTATGGTACTGGCAGAGAAACCAGAAGAAACATCTGCAAAGACATAGGACAAGATGAAACTGGCCAAGTCCTGAGTGAGCATAGGGTGCACACAGAAGAGGTTGCATTCTGAATGCAGACAAAGTAGGTAAATGGTTTTGCTGTAGAACAAGAAACTCAGGAATGACACCACAGGTTCTGGTTTCAACTCAAGATCTTGAGTTCTTTGGAAAGAGTGGCCACTTCTGGTTACTATAATCAGAGAACGATTAATTAAAGACTTAGATTTGGGGCTATACTTTAAAAACGAGAAGTATTTCAGACTGAGAGTGTGGTAGAGTACTTGCCTAGCATGGATGAACCCCCCCCCGGTTTGATCCCTAGAACTTGGTCAAACTGGACATGGTGGTGTGTGCCAGTGATCTTAGCACTGGGGAGGCAGAGGAAGGAGGATTGTATTGTGTTTGAGGCCAGCCTGGGCTATGTAAGACCCTTTCTCAAAAATAATTAAGCAAATGAAAATATTATGGGTTCATGCTTTGTAAAATAATTTCAGAGGATTCTGCTGTGAGGGGCATGCCTGTAATCCTAGCAATTAGAAGGCTAACACAGGAGAGCCCATAGTTCCAGGCCAACTTGAACAACATAGCTGTTCTCAAAACTGTTAGGTCTCAGCTGGGTTGTGATGGTACATGCCTTTGGTCCCAGCACTCAGGAGGCAGAGACAGTTGGCTATCTGTGAGTTTGAGGCCATCCTGGTCTACAGAGAGAGTTCTAGGACAGGCTCCAAAGCTACAGAGAAACCCTGTCTTGAAAAACCAAAGGAGGGGGGATCTGTTAGGTCTTGGAGGACCTGGGACTAGGCTAGCCTCGAATTCACAGTGATCCACCTTCCTCTGCCTCCAGAGTGCTGGGATTAAAGGCATGTGCTACCGCTACCTGGCTACAAATTCTTAATGGAATTCTGCAGATTACTGCCCTCAACAACCCTGGAATAGTGAAATTTCGGGACTTCTTTTTACATGAAATAAATTTTAAAACATTTCTAAAACTAGGAGCACTGTTATATGCTCTTCATCCTCAGTTAGAAGCTGATAAGGGAGGAGCAGTTGCTCGATCCAGGCATTGGAGGCAGTACAGTGAGACCTTCCAGTCTAAATAAATAGACACATATATCTCATTATTAATGCTTTTGAGTTATGCATTGAGATATAAAGTATATATTTCTATGTTTTGTTTTTGTTTTTGGATAGGGTCTCACTATGTAGACCAGGTTGGTCCCAAACTTACAGAAATCTCTCTGCCTTTGCCTTTGAATGTTGGTATTTAAAGGCATGTATCACCATACCCAAGCCAGTACATCATTGTTATGAAGAGACTCAGTTTATTAAACATCTTAAATGCCATATTCTGTAGGTCTTCGAAGTGTTTGAAGACTATCTATCTATCTATCTAAATATATCTGTTTAACCTTGAAAACATACCTAATATGATCACAAGTTTGATTGTTATAGATGACTAGACACTAACCTGTATTTATTAATTACACATTATATTTTTAAATGAGCTACATAAGCATAATACCCTAAAAAGAGTAGAAACATATATACAGTATAACAAAAAAACCTTTAAATTTGTATCAATAAATCAAAATCTACACCAAGGTAAAATATTTAAGACTAGTAGTTGTGTTTTTAGTTTCAAAGTAGATTTAATAATCTACCCTTTTATCCCATAATTTCTATAGTCCCTCTTTTTTCTTTTCAGAAAGAGATCCCTGAATCTAACCTCCTTTGTTTAGCTTTTTTCTTGACCATGACCAATAACAACTTGTAATCAACCTTTACCAAATGATGACAAAAGTACATACTCCATCTCTTGGGAATGTGGGTTTTGTTTTTTTATAGACTGCTTCCTGTCGTCTGGTGGTACTAACATTTTGGGGGAACCTGACAAAAGTCAGGATAATGGTCAAATCCTGGCTGGAGTAGTTTGTAAGGCTGGACCATCTGAGTTAGCAGCCTTGAAGCTGTTCTGGATACACAGCTCTTAGGGAACTGCAACAGAGGTGTTCTGAGATTTTGGCTCACCTGAGCTACTTGTTTTTATTGGTTTCTGGTCCCCTTGTTCTAAAAATACATAAACTTTCAAAGGTAACTTGCATATTTGCATTAATGGAAGTATAGACTATATGTTGTATACAAGCCAGCCAAAGATGATTTTTGTTTTATGTTTGAGCAGGTAAAATAAACATCATCTGTACTGTAGATTTTTAAGATTTCTTTTATGTCTGCATTCAGGATTTTCAGGGAGTCTTTCTCAATCAAACCAAATCTTCTTCAACCCTGAATGAATATACAGCCTTTCATTTTCTGTAGAAACAAAAGCATAATTTCTTCCCCAAAGCAACACACATTTTAACTTCCATTTTGAAGTAAAGACACTTTAAAAATTGGCTTAATCCAGCAGCTTCTATAATCCAATGTCTCTTAGCAGCTATTACTTGTTTATAAGTAATCAAAAAATTTGAAAACAACATAGTAACATACAGGATGTAAAATTTCCATGTATTTTTCCATCTTTATGTGACTTTTCTTTTATATTATTTTGTATGACTGTCTATATCCTTTCTCCTTTCCTTTTCAAGCTTATGTACATTTTAAAACATGCTGTTCCCTGTTTAGAGGTTTTTTCTGTCTGAATCCTTTTTTATTGCATATCTGTAATCTTCTTTGTCTGCATGAGTACAACTTAAACCACTGGGCAGCTTAGCTCATGGCATGCTGGCAGCTGTCTCTTCCTCCCTCGGTTCCCTGAGAGTCAAGCCTTATGGTGGAGGTACCTGTGGGAGCCACGATTATCATCCCAACTCTGGGAAGCTTTTGGGTCCAAGCTGTCACTGAGTAGCAAGCTGCCTGCTGTTCATAAACCCATTAAAGTACTTGGTAGCAGGGCCTCTTAAAAGAGCCTTGCTTCTGTTTGCCATTAGCACAAAGCATACCTGAGAGAAGGCAGTCACCAGGAAGCCACATTTGACTGTGTTTCAAACTTCATTTTTTAAAAACTTTCTCAGGCTTTATGTAGATGTACATGGCCCTAGACTTGGGCACCATTTGTAGGCAGAAGTTTTTGTCCTGCCATTTAGGTCTGTCCCACTAGCCAGCTCCCAAATAACCACACTCAGAGTTATCATTAATTATAAATGCTCAACTGATAGCTTAGGCTTGTTACTAACTAGCTCTTACATCTTAACTTAACCCATATTTCTTATCTACACTCTTTCATGTGGTGGTATCTTTTTTTCAGCATGGCATGGCATGGCATGTTCATCTTGCTTCTCCACCCCCGCTCCCATCTCTTGGTGACTCTGCCCTTCTTCTTCCCAGTGTTTCCTCAGTCTGATTCTCCTATCTAACCTCTTCGCAACTAGCAAATGGTCAGTTATTTCTTTATTAAATCAATGAGAAAAAATACATATTCACAGTGTACAAAAGGATTATTCCACAGCAACCAACAAAGACCTCACACGAGAAAATACATGGAAAGTTAATGTGAATTGACATAAGACTTCTTTTGAGACATGAATGCTCCAAGCTTAGCTGAGGACAACATTGTTCTTTATGGTCATAAATTTATTGATTAGCATTTGGGCTCCTACATTGTATCAGGCACCATCCTGAGATCTGTGGTACTGTGGGAAGCTGGATGGACAGAGTGTCTCTTGGGGAGTGTATTTGCTTGTGGAAAACAGATTGGTGCTTATGACTCATAACTGCTGTTACTGGATAGCAGAAGCATAGGAATATGGTCCAGCAAGGTCTAATTCAGAGAGATGTGTGGGGATGGACTCATGGGCTTTGGCTATGACTTCATGTTTTCACCCTGCTCTGGAGTAATTGTCTAACAGGGATTTGTAGGGATCTGAACATTTTTATCATTATTACTTTTCTAATCAGGAATATTAATTTATAAATACCACCCACAATGAACATAGCTATCGGTAATATCATCTTAAAATGTATGCATTAACATGAATTTTAATTTGAGAGGGTGTTAATTCAGTAAAAGAAATACTGTGCTTCTTCTGATCTGTTTCTTCTTAATAACTAGCAAAGGTGAATGTTGTGATGCCTATTCTTAGCTGTCAAGTTGACTACATCTGGAACTAAACCCCAAAAATGGATGGACACACCTATGAGGGAGTTTTGCTTAGTTTGAAGTGGGAAGAATAACTTCTAATCCAGATATTGGATCTTTGAGGTGGGGAGATACACCTTTAATCTAGATCTTTTGAGGTGGGAAGACCCATTCCCAATCTGGGTCATGCAGTCTGCTGGAAACCTATATAAAGGACATGGAAGAAAGAAGTTTCTCTCTTTGCCTGCTTGCTCTTGCCTCACTAGCAAATCCATTCCTTCACTAGCATTAGAGCCTACTTCTTCAGGATCCCAGTGTATTCTGAAGACCCGCTGAGACATCCAGCCTCATGAAGCGGACAACTACTGGGCTCTTGGACCTTCCATTTGTAGGTAACCTCTGTCGGATTAGCTGGGCCACAGCCTGTAAGTCATTTTAATAAATTTCACATATATATGTGTACATATATACACATATATATGTGTATATATTCGTTCTTTAAGTTCTGTTACTCTAGAGAACCCTAATACAAATGTTTTGCATGTTTATTGCTTATTCATTTGTGAATTATTTTGCTTATCAGTAGTTTGCTCAGTTATCAGCTAACATGTTCGTGGGATTCCTGTCAACTTGCGTGAGTTCTTGAGATAGCAGTATTAATCTTTTCTAGTGTATGTCTCATAAATGTGTCTTCTAATATGTTGCTTGTCTTTAATTCTGGTGTTATATTACCTACGAGCTATTTTTTTCCACCAAGTTTTATGTAAGTCAAATACTTTTTAGTCTTTTCTCTGAGGTAGGACAAGTCAAGATTTCATTATTTTGATAAAAATTTAATCCTATTTTCTCCTGGACGTTACAGTTTCAGATGTGCTTAATATTCAGATCAAATGGCATTAGTTATAACGCACAGTGTATAAGGAGACCCTACATTCTCTCTTTCCTCCCCAAGCTGCCCAATCAATTATTGTTCTGCTATATATTGAAAAAAATCTTATCTCTTTATATAGAGATATCTTTATCACGTACTAAAATTCTTGTGAAAAATTACATTTCTGAGCTTCCTGTTGTATGGCTGAAATCTGTCTCCTGACACTAAGACTTCAATGCTGAGTTTTATTGTGGTGTAGCTGTTACTGTTGGTGAAGCTTATCCACCCTTCTTACTAGGAGGCTGCACTCATTTCCTGTTATGGCCACAGATGAAATTTCCCTGCAGGCTAACATGTTGAGCACTCAGTCCTCAACCAGGACTGATATTTAGAGATGTTCTGGAAACTCTTTTTAAAAATACCTTTTAAACCAAATATGGTGGCACATGCCTTTAATCCCTGCTCTTGGAGGGCAGAGCAGATGGATCTCTATGAGCTCAAGGATAGCCAGGGCTACATAGTGAGACCTTATCACCAAAACCAAAGTAAAACTCTAAAGCTTTTTTTTCATTAACAATTTCATACATGTACAAAGTGCATTCTGGTTACTGTACCTACCCTAATCTTCCTCCCACACTTTTAACACCCCTACCCCTCCCACCTCTACCCCCCATTCAAGTCAGCTTCTGGAATCTTTTGGAGGACAAGCTGTTTCCTTTCTGCCACTGCATGAAGACTGTCCTCTGCTATGCTCTCCCACCAGCTTCTGCCTACTGGTGTGGAGCTGATTAACCAGGGACTGAGTCCTTTGAAACTGTGAGCAAAATAACTGCTTCCTGCTCAAACCATTTTCAGGTGTTTTGATCAGAATTACACAAAAGTTTTATTTCTGTCTGCCTGAAATTTTTCTTCCCCTTCTCTCTTCCATCATGCACTTAGAATTTCGGGGCAGGGGTTTCCATCAATATTCTCCTGTTAATGATGTAAGCTGTAGGAAACAGATGCTTATATGATATTCCAGTTTCCCTTCCAAGAACTTATGCACATGGCATGGCATTCAGGAGTTATAAAGACACAGACTGGAAGTCGGCTCTCTTCCCCACGACTTGCATCAGTTTCATTCCTTGGTTCATTGTGTATTATTACCAACCTAGTTTATGCATTTTCAGATATTTTCTTCCCTGTTTTCATACTGTTCTCAATTTGTGTAGACACTGCTTTTCTCAGTTAGTAATATTCAATTCCTTTCTTTTTTTAAATATCCCAGAAATTTATTTGATGTTGGCTTGAATACATTTTATATAGAAAGGTTGGGACTGTTTGTGTTGGGTGCCCCTGGTAAATCTCTTGGAGGCACTGAATCCAGAGACATCAGAAATGGAAACCGAAAGCCTAATTTTAGGGCTGCTCTTTAAGATTTGCCTCTGGTCAAATCAAGCCACTCCCTTAAAAAGTGCTTGAGGTGTTAGAGCTTCTTTGTGGCTGACACAAGCAGAGCAGTTAGATTCTGGTTTGTTGAACACTTGAATCCTTGGAAATAGAAATATTCAGCTTTGAAGTTTTCAATACTGGAAAACTTTCAAGTCCAGGGTTTACAGCCAGGAAGGGCAGCTTCATATTCTTTAAATCAGACTGTTTCCCACAAGGCTAATCTTCAGCTTTGGCTTCCATTTCTTCTGCATCATCATCTCCATCCACTTCTGCATTTTCTCTCTCAAGTTGTTCCAGCTGCCTTGCAAGTTCAGTCTCATCTGTATCTGTGACCACTTTGGGCTCCATCTGAACACGCCCCTCTTCTCCCCAATCTTCTCTTTGATGACTGCCATAGCTAAATTGAGAACAGAGAGGCCTTCTGTTCTTTCTAGGTCGTTGTCGTCACATACCTGGGTGGAAGGGAGCTCTTAGGTTAATCTTGATGGGCATGGTTCCTGTAGAACAATTCAAACCTGCTTTCAGGACTTCTTTTACAGCATCAATTCCTTCATAACCATAGCAAGCTTCTTGAGTAGCTGATCGAAGTTTGACAGCTTGTGGGGTCAAATGCCTCATGCTATTGCTAATGAGTACTTCCTGCTCATTTTCACTCAGATCTAAACTATCCAAGGGAGATGGGTCTGAGACTGCATGCTTAAAGGCCTCGTAAGCACCATATCCAGGCTTCTTGTACTTGTCATCAAAGACCCAGGCGGTCCTCTGGACCAGGCTTTCCAGCTGCTCATCCTTGGTATATTCTAGTACCTCAGCAACATGGCGAAGAACGCTATAGACAGTTTGAATTTTGTAAATTTGTCTTCACATTGCTTCCTCTGGAGAAAATCTTCTTTTTGACAAATCAATATATCCGTTTTTTGTGACCACTCTAATAACAACTATACATTCATTTCTGAATTTCCAATGCAGATCAGTTTGTTTATAGAAACGGATACATCTCCTGGATAATTCACTAAGAAGAATCATGCCTTCGTTGTTATTGTATTCCAACAAGCTGACAAAAGCCCCCATTTCAGCAATGGATCTTACATTCACCATCACTACATCTTCCACCCTGAGGAATCTGTGTTGATAAAATCTACAACCTAGACCCGGCATTCTGAGGTGTATGTGTGAATCCCAAACTAGGGTTCCACACCGTGTTCCTTAATGGCAATGAAGAGATTTAGTAGAGCAGCACTGGACACAGAACCTCCTCAGTGTGCACTTCGCTCAACCCAGAGTGCGTGTGGATCCACCTCTCACTATATCACTCTACCTCCCTTTCAAGCATATTGAATTGCCTAATTATTTTTAATGGCTGTATATAATTTAAGATGGATAAAGCAGTTTACTAAGTGGTTTCTTACTGATAAACAGCCGAGATGGTTTTAGTAGATTTTCTTTAGGGAGAATTTGATAACTGTATCCACGTGCACACATTTTGTTTATGTTCTGGTTTGGTTTCTATTGCGTGATAAAACACTCACCAAAAACAACCCGGGGATGAAAAAAGTTTATTTAGCTTACAGGTTATAGTCCATCACTGAGGGAAGCCAAGACGGGAATCAGAGGTAGGAACTGAAGCAGAGACCACAGAGGAATACTGCTTAGTGGTTTACTTTCCTTTGATTTTCTCACATTTTTTCTTTCTTTTTATATTTATTTTATTTTATCTTTATTCTTCTCTCATACATTATATCCCAACAAAGTTCCCTGTCCCTGCACTTCCCCAGTCTTCTCTCCTACCTCCTTTCGACCCCAGAGTCACCTTCCCCTCAGAAAAGAACAGGCCTCCAAGGGATATCAACCAAACACAGCATAACAAGCCACAACAAGACGGGGCACAGACCATCACACCAGACTGGATGAGGCAACCTGGGGAGAGGGTCCCACAAACAAGCACAAGAGTCAGAAAAAGTCAACAATCCCACTGTTAGAAATTCCACAAGAACACCAAACTACTCAGTTATAACATACATGCAGAGGACCTAGGTCAGACCCCTACAGGTTCCCTGATCTCTGTGAACCCCTATGAGTTCCAGCCAGTTGATTCTGTGGGCTGTGTTCTCCTGGTGTCCCTGACCTCTCTGGTTTCTCCGATCCTTCCTCCCCTCCTCCATAGGATTTTCTGAGCTCCACCTAATATTTGACTGTAGGACTTTGCATCTCTCTCATCAGTTGCTGGATGGAGTCTCTGTTATGGCGCCATTCCCTGAGTGGCAGCAGCAGGCAGTGGGCCCCGAGGAGCAGCAAGTCCAGGCAGGGAGCCGCGAGGCAGGTGAGAGAACGAGATCGATAGGCACACACCATGCAGAGTGAGACTGGATATTTATTTAGTGGGTTATGGAAGGAAGGGGAAAGGGGAGAAGGAGAGAAGGGGGAAGAGCAGAGAGAGGCAGAAAGAGAGAGAATGTGTGAGAGAGAGGAGGGGAAAGGGGAGAAGGGGGAAGAAGGGAGAGAGACAGAAAAGGAAGGAGCTCAGGATGGAAGCAGAAGGAAGATCTGCTTGCCTCAGTGGAAGGAGGTGGCAGTGGGTGGGGCTTGTCTCTTAAAGGGACAGGACAGACCATTACATTCCCATCTCTTTTTTATAATAAAAAGGTGGGAGGTTAGGCACAACAGGTTAAAGGAATAGGGACGGCGGATTCTCAAGACTGCTTCCTGCTTATTTGTGGGCTTCGTCTTATGGGGGGGAGCTGAGAAAAGCTAGGTGTTGGTCATATCCTGGAGTAGCTGGTCTCTTTTCTCCTGTTCGGTGTTTGTGGTATGGAAATGTCTGGTGTCTCTTACACCTGTTTAAGGTATCAGCAGAACAGAGGACAAAGTTAAGTTTAGGGGGATAAAATTTAGGACCAGGGAATTGAGAGGGTTGTATATGACCTGTTTGAGGTGGATCCTTTAATTCAGCTCCCTGGAACTCACAAGAATTTTTTGGATTTGTGAAAACATAAGTTTTAGCATATTTATGTCAGAATGACTGTGACAGATGTTTTTGCACAATGAAAAGTATTTTTAAGACTATGAAAAGCAGCGTGAGAGAGAAATTTGATAGTGTGTACTTGTCCTCACACCTTTATAACTTGTAGGTATACATCTTAATAACGTGTTTGTATTTTATTAAAATTTGTTTGGTGAGGTTGTCCTTTTAAACTGACAAAACCTCTTAGCTGTCAAACTGCATCAGAAATCTTTGATAAGGACACAATTTTACTTGAGTTATTGGTTAAAAGAACGACAGAAAACTTACTTGGTTGGCTCTTAGAGCTACTCCTCAGGGTCCTCCATCGTCGCTGAGGGTTGTATTTGCCTTTTGCTATATAGCACAGGGCCTGCCAGGGTCCAGAAGATCCTGTGGACTAAGAAATCTGTAGGAAGACAAGCCTATCTTGACCTGAGCAGCTAGGCTGTCAATTCCAGTGATTCTGTCCATGTCTGGATATCTTCAGTTTAGATGAAAGAGGCAATTTTCCCCAGTGGTCAGTGCTTGGATGTTGTTTTGTGCCCATCTGTCTTCTGTCTTCATGGGAGGAAGTAGAGTGCTGCTGCTAGGAGCCAACCAGTCTCTTTTTGTTATAAAAAGGTTTTTTTTTTAATAATTAAGCACTTAAATGCCATATTCCCCAGATCTCTGAGCAGTTGAGGGCTGTTTACTGGGTATAGATAAGTTATAGAATCTTCCTAGAGAGCTGGGTCTGAGCTTGACTGTACTGGCTCTCAACTTAACAGGTAAATCAGGGTTGGATTAAGAGACTTAAAAGTGCATACCAGTTTAAAACATGAGACTTATTGGTTTTGTAGTCTGGAAAGAGATACAATGAACAGACAATTATAACACTTAACAGTAAACATAGTTGCATTAAGTTATGTGTATGCACACACACACACACACACAAACACACAAAGTGAACAGGAATTGGGCAAAGTGGATGCCTTGGTGGGCCCTACCAAAGGCATGCCATTGCACAAAACACATATGCAACAGAGTCAGCACCGGGGAACAAGGCAGGAAATACCTCAGTAAAGTTGGCGGGACTTGGCCACCTGATCTGGATCTCAGTTAAAATGGTGGTGAAGTCACCTGACCTCAGTTAAGATGGCAGTAGGTCATCTGACCTCAGTCAAAATGGCAGCAGTCACGCGTTGTATGGAAAAGTCACGTTTTTTTGAGCCACGGGAGTTTTAAACATAACAACAAGAGAGACCTAGAGGTGTGATCTGCCCTGTTGCTGAGCCGCCTCACCACAAGGTGCGGTGGGAGAAAAAAGGCTAGAATTGAAAACAGCTGCCTTGTGGATTCGACCAATCTTGTTGGTTTCCTCAGGACCAGTGGTAGTGGTGGCAGGAATAGTTTGAGGAAAAGTAGAGCTGGCGGGACACTGGCAGAGCATTCACAGGTGGGTGGCTGATAGTTTGAGGGTTTATACCATAGCTGAAAATGTGAAAACCTGCAAAAACACCACAGGGCCTATAGGAGGCCGTCTCTTCTCTACAGGCGGGATGTTGAAGCCTAACTGGCTCTGGTCTGGAAGAATGGCTAGAGGCTGCTCCGAGCAGTCTCTCATGATGGCGACCACTTACGAGTGGTCCAAAAGAAAAGAAAAGAAAAAGAAAGGAGAAAGAAAAATCCGAGGGACCCTGGACCCCAAATTGAATGCACTGCACATCATGTGCAGTGCTAGTGCGGGAGGACCACCTGCAGGCCACAGGGAATGTGGAGAGAGCTTGGCTGAGTCACAAGCACCAAATGTTATGGTACAAATAAAATGCTGCAGGTCCCCGAGTGGCGGCAGTGGGCAGCAGGCAGGGGACCATGAGGAGCTGCAGTGGTAAAATGCTGTGGTTCCCCGAGTGGCCCACAGGCCACAAGGGCCAGCGGGTTCCAGGCAGGGAGCCGAGCCATGGGTGAAAGACCTCGGCAGGGTAGCCAGTTTCACAAGAGCCGCAGCTGCGGTGAGTGAGAGACAGATAGGTAGGCATGCCATGCAGAGAAAGTAGATATTTATTTAGTGGATTATGGAAGGGAAGGGGAAAAGGGAGAAGGGGAGAAAGGGTAAGAACAGAGAGAGGCAGAGAGAGAGAGAAAACCAGAGAGGGGGGGAGGAGGAGGGGGAAGGGGAGAAGAGGGAAGAAGGGAGAGAGGCAGAAGCTGCCTCTTTGGGGGAGAGATGGTAAAGGAAGGAACTCAGGCTGGAAGTGGAAGAAAGATCTGCTTGCCTCAGAGGATGGAGGAGGGAGTGGGTGAGACTTGTCTCTTAAAGGGACAGGACAGACCATTGCAATCTCTCTAGTCTCTTTGATCATGATTCTGCTAGGCTCTGGTCCCAGAACACTCTGTAGATGGGACAAGCTGTAGGTTGAAGGTTCTGTGGCTGGGTTGGTATCCCAATCACTCCACTTGAAGCCTTGTGTGGTTACAGATGATGGCCAGTTCTGGCTCTGTATCCTCCATTACTAGGAGTTATTTCTAGGGCTACTATCATAGATTCCTTGGAGTTTCCTTTGCACTAGATTTCTACCTCACCCCCTTGTCCCCAATTCCAGTCATTTCTCCCAGTAGTTTCTTCTTCCCTGACCCCACCTTATCACTCCAGTTCCTAACCTGCCCCCAGTCCACCTTGGAAACCTATTCTATTTCCCCTTCACAGGGAGATCTTTGCATCCCCTCTTGAGCTCTCCTTGTTACTTACCCTCTCTAGATCTGTAGATCATAGCATTATTATATTTTACTTTACAATTAATATCTACTTACAAGTGAGTACAGACCATATTTGTCTTTCTGGGTCTGGTTTATCTCACTTAAGATGATGATGTGGGATACTTCTCTTATGCTGTGAACATATTTTATTATTTGGTTAATAAAGAAGATGATTTGGACAATAGCCAGGCAGAATTGAGCCAGGCGGGAAATCTAAGCAAAGATAAAAGGAAAAAGAAGGCAGAGTCTGGGAGACACCAGCAGGTGCTGGCGAAGCAAGATGTGAGGTAACAAGCCATGAGCCTTGTGGTAAAACATAGCATAGAAATGGGTTAA
The DNA here is from genome assembly GCA_004026605.1 of Ondatra zibethicus. NCBI lineage: Eukaryota > Metazoa > Chordata > Mammalia > Rodentia > Cricetidae > Ondatra > Ondatra zibethicus. The sequence continues at coordinate 41,409 of PVIU01004051.1, forward strand.
TTTAAGTTGTAAGAGCTAGTTAATAGCAAGCCTGAGCCATAGGCCAAACAATATTTCATTAATATTAAGCCTCAGGAACTGGTGGGCGGGAGAGAAGCCTCCAATTACAGACTTTTTCTAGTTTCATCCATTTGCCTGCAAATTTCATGATGTCATTGCTTTTAGCAGCTGAGTAATATTCCATTGTGTAAATGTACCATATTTTCTTTATCCATTATTCAGTTGAGGGACATATAGGTTGTTTCCAGGTTCTGGCTATTTCAAATAAAGCCACTATGAACATAGTTGAGCAACTGTCCTTGTGATAGGATGGAATGTCCTTTGTGTATATGCCCAGAGTGGTATAGCTGGGTCTTGAGGTAGATGGATTCCCAAATTTCTGTGAAACCACCATATTGATTTCCAAAGTGACTGTACAAGTTTGCACTCCCACCATCAGTGGAGGAATGTTCCCCTTGCTTCATGTCCTTGCCAGCATGAGCTATCACTTGTGTTTTTGATCTTAGCTATTTTGATCAAGATGAAATCTCAAAGTAGTTTCATTTGCATTTCCCTGATGACTAAGGATATGGAACTTTTCTCTAAGTGTTTCTCATCTATTTGAGATTCCTCTGTTGATAATTCTCTGTTTAGATATGTATCCCATTTTTAATTGGATTATTTGGTTTGTTGATATCTAATTTCTTGAGTTATTTATATATTTTGGAAATTAGCCCTCTGTCAGATGTGGAGTTGGTGAAAATTTTCTTCCATTCTATGGGCTTCTATTTTATCTTATTAGCAGTGTTCTTTGGCTTACAGAAGCTTTTCAGTTCTATGAGGTCCAGTTTATTAATTGTTAATCTAACACTAATGTCTGCACTATTGGTGTTTTGTTCAGGAAGTTGCTTTCAGGGACAATGTGTTCAAGGCTATTCCCCACTTCCTCTTCTATCAGGTTCAGTGTATTTTTTTTTTATGTTGAGGTCTTTGATCCACTTGAACTTGAGTTTTATGCAGGGTGATAGATATGACTCTATTTGTAGTCTTCTATATAGTGACACTGGTTAGACCAGCAGCATTTGTTGAAGATACTTTCTTTCTTCCATTGCTGGACCCTCTGAAACTAAAGCTACAAGTTGTGAGTCACCTGACATGGGTGCTGAGAATTGAACAGTGGTCTTACAGAAGAGGAACAAATGCTCTTAGCCGTTGAGCCATCTCTCCAGCTCCTGCACCTCATTTTTTCTTTAAAAATTTATTTTGTGTGTGTGTGAATGTGTGTGTGTGTGTGTGTGTGTGTGTGTGTGTGTGTGTGTGCAGGTACTCACAGAGTTAAGTGGAGTTGTAGTTACTGATAATTGTGAGCTGCCTGGTGTGGGTTGGGAACTAAACCTAGGTCCTCTGGAAGAGCAGCAAGTGTTCTTAACTGTTTCTCCAGACTCCTTTGAAAAACGCATTTCTTCTTTCATAATTTCATACACATGTGTAATGTTCACTCATTATTCTCTTTCCCCTGCTTAGGCTCCCACCAAACCCCGCTTTCTTCCTGAGAAATCCTGTCCTGTTTTCATATCTCCATTTATGTGTATGTGTCCCACTACATTTAGCTAGGGTTGCTTATATGAACATGGGGGGTTAATTATTTGAGTAAGAAGAGCTTATTCACTTCTCATTTACAAGGGCAACTTAACCAGTGGCTATATTACTGAGGAATATAACTCCCTCTTCAGCAACCATTCGCTGCCCATAGCTCCTCATGGAGGAATGAGACTCTTGAGGCCCCTTCACCATCCCCGATGGAATGTTGATGAGATTGGTCTTGTGCAGCAGCCACAGCTGCTGTGAGTTCCTGGGTACAAAAGCCATGGCATATCCAAAATACAGCATTTCACAGCACTCTTTCCTGTCCTCAGCTTTCTACATGTTTTTCTTCTTCCTCCTGAGATGCTCCCTGAGCTAGAGGGGATGATATAAATGTCCAATTTAGGGTTGAGCATTCTCAACACTCTGGCCAGATATGAGCTGCCTTAACTATTGCCCATTGTAAGCAGAAGTTTCCTCTGATCAAGGTTAAAAGCAGCCATAATCTAGCAGCATAAACAAGTATTTAGAAGGCAGTTTTAGCACTGGTTTGTTTTTAAAGAAGAGTTGTAGCCCCACACCCCCACTCTGCTATGATTTCCCTAGCCATGGACTTTTGACCAGGTTTATTGTACCAGCTATGAATTCAACCTGTGGAGTGAGTATAAAACGCTATTTTAAAAAAGTAATTGGCTGCCAGGCAGTGGTGGTGCACGCCTTCAATCCTAGCACTAGGGAGGCAGGGGCCAGCAGATCTCTGTGAATTTGAGGCCAGCCTGGTCTACAGAGTGAGTTACAGGACAGCCAAGGCTACACAGAGAAACTCTTTCTCAAACAAACAAACAAAAACAAAAAACCCAAACCAAACCAAAGAAACAAGTAGTTGGCTATTTCCATAACAGGCCTGCCACTATTGCACCAATAGGACCACCTTTGCCTGGCAGGCTGATAATGTAGCTCACAGTAGTTCACAACTTGCTAGGACCATTAACAGCTACTACTCCCCTGTGAAGCACCTTTCAGAATCATGACATCTACCCAGTAGGAAAGAAGATTCTAACTCAGTCCCAGCTTGCTGTTTGAGTGTCCTGCAACCAAACTGTAAGCTGTCTTCAACAATAGGGTCTTACCATCTAGTTCTGGGGGACAAGAAGAGCAGTAGCAATAGCCTGTATTGTTTAGGGGCCTCTGGGTCCTCAGTGACCAGCAACTGAGGAAGTATTCCTCATTTGGGCCTCTCATTTTGCTTAATAGAATCTATGACTTCTGGGAGCAGCATTATCCACTCACGGAGGTTGCCTCTCTTCGCATTTATATATCTATTTGAGACAGTGTCTTTCTATGTAGCCCTGGCTGTCCTGGAACTCACTCTGTAGACCAGGCCGGCTTCAAACTCACAGAGATCCTCCTGCCTTTGCCTCCTGAATGCTATGACTAAAGGTATTCTCTACCACACCCGACTAAACTTTTTTTTAAATTAATGTTTTAATTAGATTACAGAACAGCGGGCCTGCATACGGCTTTTTCATACATCTGTAGCTTTCATAAACTTGCCTCTGCCACTTCTTTAGAGGTGGCGGAACCTGGGAGAGTGGAGTCCATAACTGAGGTGGACTCTGCCTCATGCAATGGCCAACTTTATTCAGAGCGCCAGACAATTACTCCGGGGTTTAAAAACGGTCACACAAGCAAAGTTCTCTAGAGTTAAACTGTATAAAACCATAAGGACAAGCCACAGGTGGAAAAAAAAAAACAACCATGTTTTTCCACAGAGGTACATAAAGGTTAACACCGCCAAGCAACAATGAGTAATCCAAAGTAAACTCGCTCCTAGCCATTACACCAGGAGGAGCATGGAAATGCATTCCGAGAACAAGTCCATGTTTTGAAGAAACTGAGTCACAAGACGCTCGACTTTTTTGGAATTTTCCCACAGGCACTCAGAGTTCCCCTCCAGGACTCCATTCCTGGCCTGTTTGACACACCACTGCTCATCTCCCTCATCCCTCCACCTGCCATTCCCAGTTTATTTTTTCAAAACAAAACAAAAAACAAACAAACAAAAACCCCTGTAAACCCCAGTATTCCTTCTTGCACCCTAATTTCTGATCTGATCTGTTGGAACATAGTCTTTCTCTCTCCATAGTGTCTGCATTAGTTCAATTTAATTTTGAGTATAACCAACATAAAACCCTGGTTCAGGGGACTTTATGATACAGAAAATCTATCAGCTCACTGACATCGTGTCTTGGATACAGTACCTTTATTTGGTTAATTCATCTACTTCTCAAGGTCATTGAGGTGCTTGGTTGTCAGGGTTTGGATCATAAGTGTCCCCCAGAGAGCTGTATATTAAGGGCTTAGTCACCAGCCTGTGACACTTTTGGGAAGTGGGACCTAGTGAAGAGAAGTTAAGCCACTGAGGTGTGCCTTGAAGGGAGTATTGGGACTCTGACACCTTCTTCCCTCTGAAGTCCCAGCCCCCAAGAGGTAAGCTGCCTCCATTGACACAGGCTCCTACCATGATATACTGTGTTGCCACAGACAGAGCTATGTGAGCATGGATTGAAACCTCTGAAACTATGAGGCAAAACCAAATTTTCCTCCTTAGAAGCTGATCATCTTGGGTGGGAAAGCCCAGCAACACCCTTGTCTTCCTATCACTTCTATTGGCTCTAGCTAGCTTCCGCCATGATTCCAAGATGGCTGTACCCCAGCCAAGTATTCCACAAACATAGCGAATAAAGAGTCCAATAGAGGAAAAGACAGCTTATTAACATGTGTTTATTTCAAGACTGCTTTCCCAAAGACTGCCCCCTGAAGATCCTCCCTCAGATTCCATTGGCTAGACTCGAGTCTTCTTGCCAATTTCTAAGACCGGCAAGGATCCTAGAACCACCATGATTGGTTCATGTCAGAGAATTTTGCCTTTTTCTACTTCCATATCCATAGCTGTGAGAAAATGCCCTGACAAAATGCAACTTTGGGAAGAAAATGGTTTTATTCTGGGTGACAGTCCATTATTGCAGGGAAGTCACAGTAGCAAGAGCTTGGGTCAGCTGGTCATATCATATCCATAGTCAAGAGCCAACAAACATACATGCCTGCTCAATTCCTCATTAGCTCACTTATGGGCAACTTATGCTTTGCTCTTATACACTCCAGGGCCCAGCTCTTGGAATAGTGCCAGCAACATTCAGACTGGGTCTTCTCATCGTAATTAACTGAAGATAATCCCCCAGAGACATGCCCATAAATTAACTCAAAGTAGACAATCTCTCATTGAGGCACCCTTCCCAGGTGATTCTAGATTGTGTCAAGTTGACAATTAAAACTGTCCATCACACCCTTGAGTTAAAGAGTCACAGTGGCTGGGTGGTGGCGGCGTATGCCTTTAATAGCAGCACTCGGGAGGCAGAGGCAGGCGGATCTCTGTGAGTTCGAGACCAGCCTGGTCTACAGAGCTAGTTCCAGGACAGGCTCCAAAGCCACAGAGAAACCCTGTCTCAAAAAACAAAACAAAAGAAAACAAAAAAGAGTCACAGTGAACTTCCCATTTCCTTCCTAAAATAAGGGAGGCCCTGCCTGTCAGAAACACGGGACTCAGCCGGGCAGTGTTGCCGCACACCTTTAATCCCAGCATTCAGGAGGCAGAAGCAGGCAGAGCTCTGTTTCCAGGACAGCCAGAGCTGTTACACAGAAAAACCCTGTCTCAAAAAACCACAGAGAGAGAGAGAGAGAGAGAGAGAGAGAGAGAGAGAGAGAGAGAGAGAGAGAGTCTCAAACAAACATGGGACTCATTGCACAATGGATAATCAATTGTGACTGTCACATCTTGGAACATGTTGTTTTCTCTGCTGCCACAGCTCTCCTGTGTTTACTCTCCTGTCTGGCTACTGCTCTTGCGGTAGCTCCAAGGGAACTATTTTACCTCCTCAAGATTGACTAGACACCTCACGTCCCTCCCCCAGCCTGTACCTTGTTTGTCTGCATCAGATTCTTGCCCCTCAGCTCCTGCTATATCCCAGTTCCTTCAGGGCAGGCGCTGGGACTCATCTGAATCTGTAATTGTAGCCTGAGAACAGTGAACACACAGCACAGGGCAGGCGTTTAGCTCGTGTTTGCTGAATGAAACGTATTTGCTTTAGTTTTACTCCAGAATTCCAATTCTAACTTCAAAACGGACATCAACGTACAGTTTTGTGTGTATGAATGATCTCTTTGCTGGGGTTTGGAATTAGGCTGACCTTATCCATACCAAGCAAATTGGAGAGTTTCCAAGACAAAGTCTTTTCCCCTGGGGTGTCATCTACAGTGGGGGTTATTGGTTCCTTAAAAGTGTAGAGCTTAACACGTGTTTACTCAACATATGTCGTGTGTCCAGCATTGTTCCCGTTTGTATTTTTTTTTTTTTGCAAGATTGTCTCTGAGTGTGGAGTTTATGCTCAAGGCAGTATTTTTCAATCATAGGTAATGAAATCAATTTTGTGGCTCAAAACCATCATTAAAAGGAAAAGAGAAGGCAGCGAATTAAAACAAAATATATCAGAGTACATCACTCTTGGTAAGGCGCCCCAGGTCCACACACGCTCATGTGTGTGTTTGTATGATGTGCTGGATCAAAACCTAAAAGGTGTAAGGAGAATGGAGAGTTGAGGTCCAGCTGGGGCTACATAGCAAGTTTCAGGTCAGTCATAACAATAGAGCAAAACCTGGACTCCATAAAAAATAAGGATAGTGATAATAAATCTCACCACATGTCAGACATAGAGAGATGACTATCATGGCGTCACATAATTTCCCTCATATGTGGAATCTCAAAGTATTTATTTCATAAAAGGTCAAGAAGAATATTGGTTTTCAGGGGCTGAGAAAAGGGGTAAAAATTAGTCAATTGGTACAAAGCTCCAGTGAGAGCAAATGAGCTCTTGTATTTCATTGCACCATAGAATGAGTTTAGATTATGATATATATATGTACATATATATGGAAGAATTTTGGATAATTTTACCACAGAGAAATTATAAGTCATAAGACTGAGACACTCACCCTGATGTGAACATTACTCAATGTATACATGAGCCAACACATTACATAGTAGGCCATAAAATTGTGTCATTTTTATGTGTCAATAAAAAGTCTGTCTCCTGGAATGGGAGGAAGGACATCAGGACGTGGACACCCAGAGGAAGTTAGAAGGTGCTCTAACACCCAGGGCTGGCAGACTTTTCCCTTAAGAATGAAAGAATGAATGAATCAAGGGAAAAGTCACAGCTCTCCCACTTTTCCAGTGAAGAGCTAAGTTTTATTTCTACATAGACAGTATGGAGGGGAGACGGTAAGTGCTGACATGCGCACTACAGAGTGGGTGCAAGTTGTTGACAATGTTTCCTTTCAGGGAATATGCCAGAGGAATGGACAGTGGCCTGTCTTCCCTCTGTCCTTTGCAGGGGGTGTAGTGGGGGACTCACCCAGCCAGGAGATCCTGCACTTTGCTAACTGGTTGAGAAGTGTGATTGGGGTTTAAAGAAGAACCTAGTCCTGAGTGACTTCCTATCCTGAAGGTCACACCTCACATTTATGAATTCTTTCCCCTTGATGGTTTCTAAGAAACAGTTACAGTGGAGAATTTATCCACAGACTGTGTTTCTGGTCATTGTTCTCAGCTATTGATACTGCCCCACCCCAACTCACACACACCACCACCACCACCATAGCAACAACAACAACAACAACTACTACTACTACTACTTTGGTCAAGGTGAGAAAGATGGGAAGCTGACCTGGGTCAGTCATCAGAGCAGTGGAGGTTGGTACACACCTTGGTACCCTACCCCAGGGTGGGATTTGTCCTTAATTATACTAAGGGAATGCAGAATAAAAGGAAAGTCCAAGGGCAAGGATTGGAGGAGGGGGCTCCCCCAAGAACTCAGTGGTTCTTTGGTTGTTTTATTTCCCCCAGTGACTTTCCTGTTATAGACTATTGGTTTGAGATGCGTTACATTAGTTTATGCTGTGGAATATTTGCAAAAAAAAATGTGTTGTATTCTTTTATGTTGCATTTGTTTAACTCTGTGAAGCTGTGTTACTTTGCCTGCCTAAAACACCTGATTGATCTAATAAAGAGCTGAATGGCAAATCGCTAGGCAGACGAGGGAGAGGCGGGGCTGGCAGGCAGAGAGAATCAATAGGAGGAGAAATCTAGACTCAAAAGAGGAGGAACAGGAGGAGCAAGAAAAGGAGAAGAAGTGGAGGACACCGGGGTCCAGCTACCCAGCCACCCAGTCAGCCATGGAACAAAAAGGAAAGAAAGGAATGTAGAATAGAGAAAGGTAAAAGCCTAGAGGTGAAAGGTAGATAGGATAATTTAAGAAAAGCTGGCTGCCTTCAGCCTGCAGGCCGGCTTTGTACCTGTTGGCCCTCCTCCCTCAACCTCACCTCCAGACCACACCCCTGCTGTGGTCCTGAAAGGCGTCCTGGGTGCTCAGAGGTAGTTGTTTCTTGGAAAGGGATATGATGAAGTGGAACAGGAATGGGGCTTGGATATTGCTCACGTGAAGGCACGCCAGGTTCTTTGTCAAGTGGGCCGAGCCCATAATAAGAAGTGTACACAGGGGGAGGACCAGCCCTCTCCTGTTGCCAAAACTAACCTGATTGCTTATCTTGCAAAATCAGACGAGTCCAGTGTGACTTGACTCATGGACAGGGATACCAAGCCCTTTGTATTCCACTACTTTACAGCTCAGGACTCAGAAGTTCAAGGCCTCTGTAGCTAAACCTGACCTTTCTGGTTATTATAAAGGCATATTTGCCAGTATTAGAGGATGAGATGTTTTACTTATCAGTTTGTTTAATTTATAACTTTGTATGTTGGATATGGCCCTCCATTTGCATTCATGCTTGGAGCCTTACACACTGTAGGGTCGCTCTGTGCTTCACTGTGGGCCAGATTTATTTATTTACTTTTCTTGTGATGTTAACAGTTGAACACAGGGTTTCATGTATGCTAGGCGAGTTCACCCCCACTGAGCAGTCCCAGCTCTGAGAAGGCTTTTATTAGCCCCAAGCTCTAACCCACTGAGCTAACTGGGCAGTCCAAGGTGATTTCTAAAAAGTAATCCTTCAAACAAAACTATGAGTATGTCATTAACTGCCTCGAAGAGTTTTGTTTCTGTTTTCGGGGCTCAGGGTGGAACCCTCAGCTTTTCCATGCTCAGCAAGGGCAGCGCCACAGAACAGCCCTCTTAGCACCCTTGCCTCAAAGCTTTTGACGACGGCTGACACTGCTTCCTGGGAAGTAAGTGTGCCTTATTACTCTGAATGAGGCCGGCAGTCAGGTGGGACCTGCCTTTCATCGGAAGAAAGGGTCAGGCCAAACTAGAGTTGACAAGAGAGCAGCTGGCCGCTCGGACCTCACCGGGGAAGCCTAGAGCACAGGGCAGCTTGGAAATGAGGCTTGAAAGCTCCAGCCAGACTCCGGTGGGATGGTGCGCTTATACAGGAAAGGCTTAGAGAGGCAAGGCAAGTCCAAGAGAAGTGGCCAAGAAGTGACCGGAATGACATGGATAAAGAAGGTAGAGGTGCACTGTGCTAAAGGAGAGTTGGTATTTCTCCTTTAGCTCATATAGTGTCCGCTCAGATTCTCCTTTTCTTAGGGCCTGGTGCTTGTCCCATGTAAGAACCTTCTAGGGAGTGGGGGTGGGCCATAGATGCCTGGCTCAGGACTTGGCAACAGCTTCTAAGGAGCAAGTCAGAACAGTAGTGAGCATGCAGTGCATAAAATAAATCTCCTATTTTGTTCATTTATTTTTGTGGGCTGGGTTCAAACTTAAAATATCATCCATGCTCATTTGCCACTGAGCTACATCCCTTTTTCAGAATTTTTTAAAAAATAGTTTCTTGGTTTATTTAAGACAATAATGCTTATACTGGAATAAGCTCAAATATATGTACATATTTTTCTTTTAAAAATTGTTATTTTATTTATTTTATTTTATATCCTGGCCAAAATTTCCCCTCCATTCTTTCCTCCAAGTCCCTTCCCCCCAGCTTCCCTCTCCAAATTCCCACCCCCCAATCCACTCCTCTCCAGTTTCATTCAGGAAAGGGTGGGTCTCCCATGAGTATCAACAAAATGTGGCATATCAAGCTGCAGTAAGACTAAGTGCCTTCCCATGTATTATTTTTAAAGGGAACAGATTTGAGGAATAATCCATTTATACCAAGGGAAAGGATATTTAAGTAAGACTGGAAGAGGAGAGGTAGAATAATAAGTCAAGATGAGGTGTTATGTGATATTCTGATTGTGTGCTGACAAATAAAGCTGGCTTGGAGTGAGAGGGCGGGGCCTGCCTCTAGCCAACCAAAATTAACCATAGAGATTTGGAGGCCTGTGGAGGGAGGAGACAAGAAGTAGTAAGGTGGGAGCCTAGAGAGGATCTCGGCCCTTTTGGTTGGAGGATCTGGAGAGGTAGCAAATGACTGTAGCTGCTCCCCTGTTTCTCTGACCTTTCAGGTTTTTACCCCAATATCTGACTCCTGATTTTTATTGATTTTAAGATTAATTAGATTTATGCTTCCAGTGAGGTCTCATCTGTAAAACCTTGACACTTATTTTCCCTGAAGAGTGAGAGGACCTAGAGCTCCACAGCAAAGCTATTATTGAGACTGGTGATCAAGAGGGCAATTTTTACAATAAAGAATATGGCAGAAAATATACGTAAGAAAGGCTTGAGTATAAACCAAACACCAAAACCAAATAGACAAAAAATCCCAATTAAACAAAAAAACAAAAAATATGCACAGCTTTCATGGACTTTAAATCAAGGATTTAAGGACAGACTCTGCAATCTAGACACCAGGCTGTTCCTTTATAGATGCCTGCTTATCTCAAACTTCCCGAGACTGGCTTAACAGAGGAAAGGGGTGTAATGATCTGTTCTGTCTCTTTAAGAGACAAGTCACGCCCACTACCCCCCCACCTCCCCTTGCTGAGACAGGTTGATCTTCAACTTGCAGCCTGACTCTGTCTCTTTTCCATCTCTCTCTTTTCCACCTCCCTCTCGGAGAGGCAGCTCCTGTCTCTCCCTTCTCTCCCCTCTCTCTCTCCCCCCTCCTCTTCTCCCCTTCTCCCTTCCATAACCACTAAATAAATATCCAACCTCACTCTGCATGGCGTGCCTATCCATGTCTCTGTCTCTTGCCTGCCACAGCATGTCTCCCTGCCCTGGACCAGCCACTGCTTGGGGACCTGCAGCCATCCCTGCCTGGGACTGGCTGCTCTCAGGGCCTGCTGCCTGCCGCCACATGGCCGGCTACCACCGCTTGGGGACCTGCAGCGTTTCTGCTGTCTGCCACAGCCAGAGATCCTCAGCATTTTTAATAATCCATTATAAGGGGTGCTGGTGTTTTAGCACACTGCCTTGTGAGAAATTTCAAGAGCCCCTTTGGGTGGAACCTCTTAAATATAACTTATATCAAACCAGCTAGGAGTCATGATTTTTCAGAGCACAGAATTTACAAGTTTTTTTATTTTTCCAAAATATTCTTTTTCCTCTGTCTCTGTTTCTTTCTTCCTTTTCCCCTCTCCCTTTTCTCTTCTCTAGAGACATGCTTTGGGATGACCCCAAATTTGTAATCTTCCTGCCTCATCCTCTTAAGTGTGGGATTGTGAAGATTACAGGTATATGCCACCACAGCTGTCTCAGGAATTTTTTATTCAAAGCAGTTAGAGTAAATGTCTTACTTTTCGTAAACAAAATCGTATATTTAAAAAGCCACTTTAGCAATATTACAAAGAAAGAAATAGAGATCTGCCTACAAAAACCTGGGAAAGGACAGCATGAATTTCCCCTTATATAATCTTGAGAAGAATACTAAGAGTAAATGTTCTAAAGGTTATTAAGAGTTAGATAACCTGCACCTACTACCACAACGCCCATAAGTCTAAGCACATAGGAACACTGTAACAAAGGGCAAGATTTACAAAGCAGGGGGTGGAAGAGCCCTTACACCAATAGCCCTGAAAGGGCTGGACTAGGAAGGGCACCTAGAGAGCAAGCTAACAAATGAGAGCCATCTGGCAGGAAGAAACAAGAAAGATAAACAAGGCGACTCCTTTTCGAAGTCCTTGGGTAAGGCCTGAGGACAAAGGGAGCCCATGGATGCAATCCTCATGACTCAGCCGTTCTCTTGGTAGAGAGCAGAGCAGAGAAAGAGGAAGGATTATGCCAGGTGAACAGGAAAACCAACCTCTATCAGGGAAAGCTGAGAGATTGGAGCAGCTAGAGTGCATTTTAGCAGAACACAGTGCAGAGATTGCCTTTTCTGTCATCTCCCTTCTAGAACCCTTCAGTGTGCTTATAAGAAACATAATATTATTATATGTTCTGGTCTTCTGTGGTGGCGGTGGGGTCCTATGCTTCATGCCCAACCTATGGAGGTCAGGTCTTATTCTGGAAGCAGCCCCGAAATCTGAAGTTAAATAGGCACTCCAAATGCAGCATATTCAGAGAGTGACGAAAACTGAGAACCAAAAAAAAAAAAAAAAAACAAAAAAAAACACTGAGCTACAAAATGAAACACCAAGGGATAGCCATGATCATGAGGTTTTGTTGTTTTCTTTATTATTGAGACAGGGTCTCTTTGTGTAGGCCAAGCTGACCTCAAATTAGCAGTCCTACTTCAGTCTCTTGACTACTAGGATTATAGGTGTGTGCAATCACAGGGTCTTTTTATGAGCATAGTAAAACTATCTCTGTCATGAAAATAACTCTGCATGATATATAAATGCATTCGGACGAGTCCAGGCAGAGAGATCAGACAACTGACAGCAATTGGTGTGTAAGGGTCCACAGGGTCTTTGTAGTTGTATTTTTATGAAGATAATGTTCATATAAGAGTTTACTGAATGAAAACCCTTACAAATGAACCTAAGACTGTTACAGGAAGCCACCAGAGACAACCACTCAGACAGTTTATAACCAACTGGAAGTCTTTATTCCAGCTGGCTGGGACTACACTCAGGACCCAAGTGTAGCCCCCAGTGTTTAGGGCAAAGGGCTTTTTCAAAGGCAAAATCACATCGTGTTTTTTTACTCTGCGGTTAGTTGCTTGGGAAGGTTTTTTGCAATCAAGCAGTTTAACAGAAGCTAAGGTAAGCTGATAGCTAGAAGGGCAGGTTCGCACTAGCAGGCAGTTTAACAGAGGATAAATTGGCTGGGGCATCTTGACCTCAAGTTTCTAGAGTAGAGTTGAGTAATTTTCCACAGAATTCTCCATAAAGATCTAATTCTAGTTAAACCTAAAACAGCCTCAACAAGAATACAAAATGGAGGAACCTCTGCACTCTCTTGCCTTGTCACAGGAGTCATAGGATAAAAGGGTCTTTTAAGGTCGTTAAGGGTCTCCACGAGGTTCTGACTCTACTTGTGAGGGGTCTGTGAGATTCAATGGCAGCATCTGTTCTCTTGATCTCTGTCAGAGCTGTGCGGATCCTGACTTTCTCAGTCAGCTTAGTCTTGCAAAGAGCCAGATGAACATGAAAAGGGAAGGTGAGAATGCTGGCTTCATAGGACCCCAGAAGACTTTTTCTTTTTTCTTTTTCTTTGATAGGGTCGCATACTGTAACTCAAGCTAACCTTGAACCCAAGATATTCTCCTACCTCGTTCTGAGCGCTGGGATTACAGGTGTGTACCACTACACCCAGCAATCCGACAAGGACTTTAGTCATGAGTAGGTAGGGCAGCCATCCCTTACAAAGCTACCTTATCTCTCTATTCCTGAAATAAAGGGCTGAACCTTTAGGCTTGGGTTGGGGAGGCTACTCCTTTTAGGTTTTTTTTTTTTTTTTTTTACTAGCATTTTTCCAAAAGGTAAGTTGTGTGTTCAAGGTAACCTTAAACTGCCATAGAAATTACTCTCTGGACTAGAGATGCCAAGGTTTCTAACACAACACAGCACTTAGTGCCATGTCTGTGTCTTCACAGTGGCCCTAGATTTCTTGCTTTGGTCTGTTGGTGACCTGTAAAGCTCTGGACAGGGCAGGCCAGGCTACTGAACTTGGCATGGCTTCCTGGCAGGGGCAGGTGAGTTGCCTGCCAACAGGAAGTCCTAGCTAACAGATCTCAGAGGCAGGCAGAGAGGACTTCTGTAACTCTAGGAGCCAGGAAGTGCTTATTACAGTCTCTATAAAGGGACCCCTGGTGTTTTCTAGGCTAACACGGAGAAGGAATATTTATTTCTCAGCGATGGCTTTAGGAATTGGCAGGCTCAAACTGGAGCAGGAAAAAGCAGATCCGGATCGTCATGTGATGGAATTACACCTGCTGAGATAAAGAACAGTGTGGTTCCCCAAGCAAGCATTCTTGCAGACGCTGCACTGCAAACCCCCGGGCTCAAGGGGTGTTGGGATAATTTGTCTTTTGCCAACTAAAGGCAAATAAATGCAGATGGGTAGAACCTGGCAGCTCCTCCAGCAGCCTTGTGATCTGAGAATCATTCCAACCCCCAACTCCACCCCCACGACGGGCACCTAAATAACAGGTATGCAGTCACTCTTCTTCTCTGAGGAGCATGGAAATACACGTCTGTATTTTTCCAGATCAAGAGAAATCATGCTGTGGGCCCCACCTGGATCTGACTTGTGTGAGGTGTCACTGATTTAACTTCCCTTCTGTCAAGACTGTATTAGAATGCAAGAGCTTTATTTGGTGGTAGAGAAAAGGGATAAGGGTTTGAGCTTCTCAACAGAATCACTGTGACTAGCGTTGCTTCTTTGTTGTGTGGCCAAGCTGTTAAACTAAATGTTTCTCCTTATAGTGCCTACTTTGTCCACTGAGTCTGCTATGAAAAGCTTTGTCTATCCCCCCCCCCCCACACACACACCGGCCAAGGTCATGTATAGTTAGAGACCTCCCTGGTCCCTGAAGCATTAGCCTTGAGCTGAATGCTGACTTTGGGTGGTGGTGATGGTAGAGAGAATTTTGGAGTTTGCAGAAATTTTAGCCCTTCTCCCAGCCTTGGTGTCAGCATTTCCCATTGTTACAGCTAAAATCTTCTCATTTTCATGAGAGCCAGGACACCAACTTAGAGCATCCTTTCCTCTTAGGCTTCTAACCAGATTGCTGCCCTCAGACCCTCCCTAGAGTCATGAGCAGAAGAGACACAAGCCTCCATGGAGGGTGTCTTTGACTGACCTTCTGTGCTTGTAGAATCCTCTAGAAAGGGAAAGCCAAGGTCCTCTCCTTCCCTCCCTATCTCCAGTCTAATTCCTTCTTGACCTTTGACCTTTGACTTACAGAGAAGTCATCAGCTGATCATTGTCAATCCCCTTCCTCTCCTCAAATAAAATGAGGAACTAAGACCCTGAGCACAATGTCTTAGGTGACTGGGGAGCTAAGAGGCATTGAAGGGGAACACACACACACACACACACACACACACACACACACTTTTCCTTAAAGCAGAAAGGGAAATCTGCCTCATTTGATTATTATTCTGTTATCAGAGAATCACCCCTTTAGATGAGACATAGCTGGAATCCTTTATTA
>PVIU01004051.1:56622-133462 GCA_004026605.1 Ondatra zibethicus
CCCCTCTCTCTCTCTCTCTCTCTCTCTCTCTCTCTCTCTCTCTCTCTCTCTCTCTCGTCTCTCTGATCTTCCCCCTTCTCACCTTCTCTCCTTTCCCTTTCCTCCCATAACCCACTAACTAAATATCCAACATCACTCTGCATAGTGTGCCTATTTGTCTGTCTCCTGCCCGCCTCATGGTTCCCTGCCTGGGACTCGCTGCCCCTTGTGGCCCACTGCCGCTTGGTCTCATGGCCTGCTGCCTACTGTCGCCACTCAGGGACCAGCAGCGTTTCTGCACTGTGCCCCTCGGAATCCACAGTGTCTTATTTAAACCATAACACCTAGCTCTTCCCTTAGTGAAGCCTATCAGGGAACCTTCCCTCTTTTGGTGGAAAATATACATTCTCCCCTGCCTCCACTCACCCATCCTCTCCACTGTATGCTTGAAAGTATGCAGCCCAGACTGGCCTTGAACCCTTAATCCTTCTGTTATAGCTTCCAGAATGCTGAGCCACCATCCCCAGCTTAGCACGCATGTTTCTTGTGGTTTGTTCCGGCTGGCCCATGACATCCTAGGCTGGTAACTTGGCAGAATGATTGATTAAACCTGATATCAAACCATGTGGGAGCTATTGCCGTTTTTTTTAAGAAACAAAGACTCAAAGGTCAAGTTTAAAGAGCAGGGTAGGACTCAGGCTCCCGGACCTCTCAGAGGTAATGAAGTCTCCGCCAAACTCTTTTGGTGCCAGTGGGGGGTGGAAACAACATCATTAAACTGATAGGGTCAGGGATAAATTGAGATAGTCTTCCTGGGGACAGAAAAGACTCACTAGGTAGCCTTTGCGGTTCCATGGGGCCACCACAGCACTGATAATTCCTTTTCATTTGCGCAGTCTGTGACCTTGGCCATTTGCTTCCATTGTGCCTCCGTGTTCATCTCTAAAATAGGGATATGTCAAATCCAGTGTATGTTCTGAAGATTTCTCACTATATACTTAAAACACTTCCAAGATGGCTATGGCTAAGTGACCAGCTTATAGCATATGCTATATAAATGTTACCTGCTGCAATTTCTGCTGCTGTTTACAGAATCACGGCAGGAGCCTCTGACAAGCCTATGGAGCTAAAACAAGCGAGAACTGCACTTTTTTTTTTCTGGGTCCCAGACTGTGTAAGACTATACATGAGATAATAACTCCTGGGATGGGACAAAATACCTGATTCACTGCTGGAATACAGGTGACAGAGGTTATTATTTCAGACTCTGACACCTGAAAACACCTCAGTAGTTGAAACTACACCTCCGCTCCTGCTTTAGTAGCCACAAGCTCCATCCTGGGTTTGACTTAGTTTCTAACATGTTCATCGGTACTGTGAAATCTGAAGAGATAATCCAGCCTAACAGAGCATGTGGCTCTACATCCTGGCTTCCACTGGCTAGGTGTATAATCTCGGAGAAGTTAGTCTGTCTCTGCACTGTTTCCTCATGTGCAAAAGTGAGGACAATGACATCCCCAAAGGATGCATAAGAACAAAACGTACAGTTTGTAAGGTTAAGAAAGTAACTGCTCTACCCCGAACGCTCAGGGACTGTTATGGTGGTGATTTTGACTAGAGAAGGAATAAGGTAATAACTTAATATTTATTAACCCATGATTCCCCCCACCCCATTTGCTTTGCAGGGTTTAGAACTGGAGGCATCATGCATGCTTAGGCATGCACTCTAGGGTCTCATCCCTGAACACTTAATTTTAGTGCTTTATAATAAAAATTATCAAATACACAAAAATCCTAAAAAAATGAATACAATGAACAGCTTTATACATAAAATTAAATTCAATATTTGCTTTAAATCTAGGTTATTGCATTTTGTGTTGTGTTTGCTCAGGTCTGTGTCTGTGCAAGCTGTCATTTTGTTATTACGTGTATGCATATATTTTTCCTCTCAATAATTGGAAAGTAAGTTGCAAAGTCACAATATTTCAGTCCTAAATATTCTATAAGTAGCTTTTTCAAATAGGGACATTCTCTTACCTAACCTCAATACCATTACTACATCTAAAATAATAAACACTGACCATAAATATTACTTAATACTTGTTACAGTTTGAATATAAAATATTCCCCAAAGCTCATATTTTTGAACTCTTGTTTTTCTTTTTAGGTTAAAAAAAAAACTTTATGTGTATGTACCTGTGTGAGTAAATGCCAGGTGAGTGTAGATGTCTAAGGAGGTCAGAAGAGGGTGTCAGATCTCCAGGAGATGGATTACAGATGGTTGTGATGCACCCAATAAGTGCTGGGAACCAAACGTGTCTTCTGGATTGGCAGTAAGCACTTTTAACTGCTGAGCCATCCCGCCAATCCCATCTTTTAAACTCTTATTTTCCAGTTGGTGAAGCTATTTTTGGAGGAAACTTTAGGAGGCAGAGGGTAGCTAAAGGAAGAAGAGGGTCTCTTTGGGCTATATTATCCCTTCTTCCTCTCCTCTCCCTGTCTACTGAGATACAAACAGTTTAGTTATCTGCTGTAGTAGATTCCTACAGTTGCGATATTCTACAATAGTGGTATGTTATTTGTGTTTTAATAAATAAAGCTGGCCTGAAGATCAGAGGGTAAAGCAGCCATACAGGCCAGGGAGTGGTGACATACACCTTTAATCTCAGGACTCGGGAGACAGAGGCAGACAGATCTCTGTGAGTTCAATGCTACCCTGGGCTACATAAGATTGGCTCAGAAACAGATCCAGGTGGTGGTGGTTCACACCTTCAATCCCAGTGTTTGGGAGTCACACACTTTCAATCCCAGCACTAGGGAGGTGGAGACAGGAGTGATATGGGTGGGCAGAGAGAGGAAAATAAGAGGGGGAGAGAGGGGGACTCACTGGAGTGTGGAGTCTGAGGATCAGTGAAGACAGGATCTCGCCTTTTGGTCTGAAAATTTGGTAGAGGTAAAAGGCCTCTGCAGTGGTTGGCTGCTTTGCTTTTCTGATCTTCAGGTTGAACCAATAGCTGTCTCTGAGTTTTATTATTTATTATTTGTGCAACATTCTACTCAAGTGTGTATACTCAAGCAATCATAGATTAAAACCATGAGTCAAAATAAGTGTCTATTTCTCCCTTAAGTTGTTCTTAATAGGGTTTTCGTCACTGTGATGAGACAGGCAACTGATATTATATCCACATCCAAACTTTTCATTTGCTTTTCCAAAATGTCTTTCAGAACTAAGCCCCCCCACCCCTAACTAGAAATCAGTCATAGTTCTTTTGATGTCTAAATTTAGAATATTGTCACTGTTTTATCTTATTCCTATTGCTAGAAATGCTCCAAAATGTCTGAGAATAGCTTTTAAAGCAAAATAGTTTATTTATGTCATAGTTCTGTGTTGTATGAGGCTGTTCGTTTATTTCCCAGCTGCTCAGACTCCCAAAATAACCACACAGAAACTGTATTAATTTATCACTGCTTGGCCCATTAGCTCTAGCTTCTTATTATCTAGCTCTTACATCTTAATTTAACCCATGTCTATTAATCTGTATACCACCATGTGATTGTGGCTTACCTGCAAGGTTCTGGCATCTGTCCCTGGCCATCTCACTGACTCCGCCTTCTTTCTCCCAGCATTCAGTTTAGTTTTCCCCGCCTAGCTAAATTCTGCCTGCTATAGGTCCAAAGCAGTTTCTTTATTAATCAATGGTGATCACAACATACAGAGGGGAATCCCACATCACTTCCCCTTTTCTGTTTAAATAAAAAGGAAGGTTTTAACTTTAACATAGTAAAAATTACATATAACAAAACAGGTATCAAGCAAAAATTACAGTTACAATATTTATAGCTACTTTATCTTTTATCATAACTAAGGAAACTATAAATATAACTATCTATTCTTCAACTCCATCAAAGACTCCAGAAGGATATAATATTACCTAAGTTAACAGGAAGTGCATTGTAAGCAACTTCCAAAACTCTAGAATTGACAGAGACATTTCGCTGCCTGGAGAGTCACCCAAAGTTCTTCTGTACTGTTGGGCACCTATCTTCAGTCTACAGGCCCATAGTATCTGACATACTTTTCCATAAAGCAGGAAATTTCAAAGGCAGTTCTGCTTATATTGGCAGTTTGTCAGTCACTTGTTTCTGTATCCTGCAGAATATCTAGCAGACTCTTTCATGAAGCAGGAACCCCAAAGGATTGTCTCATCTTTAAGCAAATTCAGCAGTCATTTCTCTATGGGTCCTGCATGTCTAGTTCATACAGAATAGCATCAAGCAGTCCAGGCAAGAGCAGTTTCTTGCCCAAATGGCTAACCAACACCACAAGGAGCCTCTTCAGTGCCCATCTTCCTCTTGAAGTAATTGGTGCTTCCAGGAGCAGGTCTGTCTCATTGTCATGAAAAGTCCTACGTTATTAAAACACTTTAAATGCCATATTCTGAAGGTCTCTGAAAGATTTGAAGAACACCTATCTAACTGAAATATGTATATATTTAACTAACATGACTACAAGCTTGACTATTATAGATGCTTATATATTAACCTATATTTTTAATTATACATTACATTTTAAATGAGATGCACAAACACAATACCTTAATCAAGAGCAGAATATGTATAATAAAATTGACCCTAAATTTGTATCAATAAACCAAGATCCATACCAATGCAAATCTCTATAGCATATCCCCCTTTAAATATAAAGAAACATTTATAAACAATATTTGGGGAATTTGGGTGTAGTTCTATCCAAACTGCTTCCTGATTTTTGTTGGGCAAAGTATTTTTTGGGAATCTTAATGGAGATCTTTCAGGTGGTCTTAGTCCATCAAACCACATTAGTATGGAAACAATCCACAGGTTCTCATCCTCTGTGGAAACAAAAGAAGAACCTCTTTTCCAAAGCAACAAATCCTTATACCCAAATTCTGAAATCAAGATACCTTTATGTTGGTTTAACTTAGCAGTTCATACAATGAAATGTCTCTCTGTACTTAGCTCCTTCACAGCCAAAAAATTCAAAGAAAACACAACAATATACATAATCCAGACTCTTTGCATATATTCCATCTTTATGTGGCTTATTTTCTTACTCTATTACTTTTTAATATTTATTTTATTATCTTTACTCCTTTAACCTATGACAGTCTGTACTCTGTCTCGTTAAAGACTTTCTTTTATTTTTTTATAAGTCATTTACTTCCTTTTATAACTCTCTATACTCTTTTTCTTCTCTCTCCCAAGCCTACACACATTCTTTAAACACACTGTGTCTCATTTAGAGGTCTTTTATGTCTGAATCTGTCCTTATTGTGTATCTGTAATCCTTTTCTGACCAGGATGTCTTCTTAAAATGCTAAGCGCTTCTTAAGAACCTAAGTGGCAGCATTGCTTGGACAAACAGGGCCCTGCCTGCTTACTCTGCCCAGTCCAACATGGTATAAGTCCATCACTGCCTCTGAGACTGCTTGGTGGGAGCCACACTCATCACCACAGCTCTGATAACCAGTTGGTCCATGCTGCCACCAAGTAACTTGCAGCAGGCTGCCCACAAACCCCATTTAAATGCTTGGCCTCCTGAAAGAGCCAGAGTTTGTGCTGGCAGCACGGCCCAGAAAGCCACTGTTTCAAAACTGCGTGGCTTTTTTTCTGCTACCACTGAATCAGGAAGACCTCTCTTAAAGGAGCTACAATATACCGTTAGCAAAATGCTGGCTACCAAGAAGCCATGCTTACTCTGTTCTTTTGTGTCTAAAATTACTTTTTAAGCTTTCTCAGGTTTTACCTGGATTAAACTGGCACATGTTGGAGTGCCAATTTGTTGTATGGAGGCTGCTTATTTGTTCCTGGCTGCTTAGACTCCCGAAATAATCACACAGAAACCTTATTATCTGCAATACTGTTTGGCCAATAGCTTAAGCATATTTATGGCCTAAGTCATATCTTAAATTAACCCATCTCCATTAATCTGTGTATCGTTACGAGGCTGTGGCTTACCAGGTAAAGTTCTGGCATCTGTCTCTGATGGGGCTACATAGCTTCTTCTTTCTCCCAGCTCAGTTTAGTTTTCTCCTCCTCACTAAGTCTTCCCCTGCTATAGGTCCAAAGCAGTTTCTTTATTAATCAATGGTGATCACAGCATACAGAGGGGAATCCCACATCAGTTCTGGAAGTTGAGAAGTTCGAGATCATGGTGCCATCCTATTGGAGGCATGTCGTGAGGGCTACGTGCCACACCCTAAGATAGAAAGACAGAAGGGCCAGCAGGAGGGTGTGGAAAAGCTAAGCAGGCTCTGCTCTCCCAATAACTAATCCAATTCAATCCTTCCTTTATGACTTAGCTATTTCTTATGTCCCCTAGCCCCTCAGTTCCCACATTTCAGCCTAAGTTTCTGAGGGACAAATCACATCCACCTTGTAGCACTTTTCTTTTGTGGTAGCACTGAGTGTTGAAAAAATCAGGTCATCTGGCTTGCAGTGCTCCCTTTCCCGTTTGCCATATTGTCTGCCTGTCACAGAATTTTCAGTGACGCTTAGAAGAAGGGTGAATAAACTCTGGGTCTTGAACCAGAGACCCCGGGATCTCCCAAAATGGCACGAGAGAGATGAAATCCCCAAACAAGGCACATTCATTTTTTCCTTCATTGTGGTAAAATGCATATAACATAAACTTTACCATTTTTGTCATTTTGAACTGCATGCATTAAGCACATTCATGTTCTTGGGCAACCATCACTGCCACCCATCTGCTGGACACCTTCATCTTCCTGGATAGATTCTCCGGACTTCTCAAAAGGTAACTCCCATTCTTCCATCCCCTTCACTGTTGGCAACCACTATCGTACACTATATATTCATGAATCTCACTGCACTGAACACATCATGTGAAGGATAATCCATGATGGGTCCTGCTGTGACTGCCATGATGTCACTGACATTGGTGCCAAGGTCCATCCTTAAGGCGTCATGGTCAACATACTTCAGGGGGACTAACTTTTTAAATGTTCTGAAACTAACGTGTGCTTCACATCTAGCTTCTTGAGAGGTGTTGAGGAAGCGAAGGATAAGGACTCAGTATTGGGTGCTGCTAATAATCACATGACCTGGAGCCTCATTAATATTTATAGAAGCCAGTGCTAGAG
Source organism: Ondatra zibethicus (assembly GCA_004026605.1). NCBI lineage: Eukaryota > Metazoa > Chordata > Mammalia > Rodentia > Cricetidae > Ondatra > Ondatra zibethicus. The sequence continues at coordinate 63,744 of PVIU01004051.1, forward strand.
ATGTAAATGTATACATGGGAAAGCCCGAAAGTGAAGTTCCAGCTTTTCCATTAAAACAACAACAACAAAACAAACAGCACCCCCCAAACCAAAGCTAAACAAAACAAAAAACTTGGGGAAACTTGTTAATTTTAAAAAGCATTTTATTTGCATTATTTAATTTATTTATTAGTGATGGGTGTGTGCTGTAGTGCATATATGGAGATCAGAGGAAAATGTGTGTGGGTCCTTGAGATCAAACTCAGGTCATTAGGCTTGGTAGCAAGTGCCTTCATTTTGAGTCTGCACTATTTTTCCTTTAAGAGTGATAAATGGGTGTGGGGGTGGGTACAGAGAGATGGCTCAGTGGTTAAGAGCACTGGCTGCTCTTCCGGAGGACCCAGGTTCAATTCCCAGCACCCACATGGCAGTTCACAACTGTCTGTAACTCCAGTTCTAGGGGATCTGACACCTTCACACCAATGAGCATAAAATAAAAAGTTAAAAAAAAAAGAATGATAAATGTTGCAGGGTAGTGGATAAAAGTTCTAAATCATGAAGATGATGAAAAGGCACTGCAAAAGTACAATGGGCCAAGGCAAGAGTGGTTGGTTACAGGAAGAGCTTTACAAGTACAAGGATTAATACAGACAGTATATTGAGACTTAAGGACTAAACTACTACAGTCCTAAGTAAGAATAATAACCTGACTTACACAAACACATTATCTTACATTGAAATTAGTTTATACATTTCATTTCTTCTGTCCAAGAGGATGCGTCCTCTTCAGTGTTTTCTCCCACTGCATTGAGTGTTGTAGTAGGCCTTCCCACTCCTGCCTGGAAGCTTCCCTCAGTTGTTGAAATGCTTGCTTGCTTTCTCTGGAGAACTTGTTGCAGAGGATCTTGTTTCAACAGCCCTCTGGCTGCCAGTGGGGCTTAGGGTTTGCCAGTTGTGAGGACTCTGAAGCCCTTTGTCAGTTCTTCCAGGCCTGGAATGCTTGAGCACCTAGTTGGGTTACATCCTGCTTTAACCACTAAAGAGCTGATTCCCAAGCTTTGCCATGTTTTACAGTCCCCAACCTATGTATGGTTGTTTTAACAAGGATCCTTGTCAGATCTTCAAATAGTCAATGTTTGCTTACTTTTTTCTTCCAGGCCCACAACCCCAGCATCTAAGGCACTCTAAAATTCCAAGCTCAAAGGGGGACTGTTTGAGGAAATGAACCCAGGAATCATGAGCTCAGTACTGAGCCAATGGATCAGATGAACACGAAGATTTTGGGTTCAGGGTGATATGTCACACTCAGCAATCAGTATGCACCAGAATCACTTGAAAGACAGGGTGAAATGCAGATTCCTGGGCCTCATCACCTGTTATACTCTGATTAAGGACATCTTGAGTGAATGGGTAGTAGTGGTCTGGACACTGCTTCGCATTATGATGGTTTTGAGGAGCAAGGGTGGAGACAGGGAGTGGGGTTAGGTCTCGCTATGCTGCGCTGCCAGACCTTGACCGTGCACTCTCCTGGTTCAGCTTCAGTTAGTAGTGAGGATTAAGGTGTGCTCCACGGCACCCAGCTTGTTATCACACAACTTAAGCTTAAGGGGTTTGAGAAATGGCAACATGCAAGAAGGACTTGTTGACCTTTTCCAGAATCAAGTTGTAAGACCTTCATGTGAGAGTGGCTCTCCCTATGCTGGGAAGAAATAACATATGACCTCTGACAAAAATGGACACGGGGAACCTGATGCCTGGCTGATCCTCCAGGTCTCTCCATTTAGCTCTCTGTTCTGTCCTATCACATAGTCCCCTATTCTGCACTCATCAAACCTACCATAAAAATGCTCAAAATTTAACTGATTCTTTAGATCGTCATGTCTTTTTTATTTTATTTACTTTTCTTTTCCTTTTTTTTTAATACTAATCCCAGGTTCCCCTCCCTTCCCTCTCACTCCTCCACCTTCCCCTCACACTACCTCCCATTTTCTCCTCAGAGAAGGTAAGGTCTCCCATGGGGAGTCAACGAATTCTGTCACATCACCATGTTGAGGCAAGACTAAGGCCCTCCCCCTCATGTCTAGGCTGAGCAAAGTTTCTCTTCAAAGGAAGTGGGCTCCAAAAAGCTAGATCATTCATTAGGGATTGCTCCTGGTCCCACTGTCGTGGCCCCACAAACTGTCCAAGCCACCCACTGTCACTTGCTTTCAGGAGGGCACTAGATCTTCATTTCTTAATGAAGACTGTCATGTCACATACAATTCATATCAATTACATATATAGGCTTTACTTTTTGTTAATCTTTTACTGTCTTTTGCTACAGAGGTCCCAGTCAAGAACTCAGAAGGGTGAAAAGAAAAGATGTTTCTTCTTTCCCAAGTGTGGGTCATTTCAGGAATTCTCTCCCGGGGGGGAATCTGATGCAGGGGTTCCTCATTCTTAGAAACCAAGTGGAGAGAGTGTTGATTCTTCTATTGTAAACAAGCTGGCACTGGACAAGCCGCTGATTTATAGGTCAAACCTGCACTTGTAGGTGCCTGTGAAAACAGCCGCTGTCCTCCCAGTTTCCAAGGTTTGAAACAGGAGTAAATTGAGATAACAGATTCAAAACATTTGAAAACCACCCTCATCCCTCTAGGTATCCTCTTGCCTCAGTGGGGGAAGACCCCGGCTGGTAACTCGTCCTGATCCAACCCTTCTAGACCCTTCCAAGTAATCACTCGAGGGGAGGGAAGTCTTGCTGAGCTGCCTTTGGTCTACTTGATCTGGATAGGCTCACCTGGCTTTGCGCCCTTTCCCAGAGAGCACTACACGACCACACACATTTCTGTCTGAAGTCTTGCCAAATCAAGGCTTGAGATGACCCTCCTAATAGGCCTATAGCCTCCCTGGAATCTGCATGCACCTGTGTCATTAATGACCCCACTAACATCATTTTCCACAGTGTCACACCCTCTCTGGGCCATACTCAATTGCCCATGTGTTTTCTCCGTGAGCCAGGATTGTACAAGGGAGTTTGCATCCACACCCAGCCCTCACGACATGGCTGTGTTCCCAGATACAGTGTGTGCCTTTTGAAGTTCAGAGTGATCAACTTCACATTAATCTTTACTCCCGTCCTCAATTCTAATCCTTTTGGCTAGGAGCCATTCCAAAGATTTCTACCCTTTCTGGCTACCTTGGAACAAAGTAATGGGAAAACAGGTTTCAGCTAGAGTGCACAGTACTTGTCTTTGTGTGTGTGTGTGTGTGTGTACTTGTTTTTTAGATTTACTTTTATGTTTTAATCATGTGTGTGCAAGAAGGTGGTATTGAATGCCTTGAAGCTGGAGTTATAGAGAACTCTGAGTCACCCTGTATGGGTGCTGGGAACCAAGCCCTGGTCTTTTGCAAGAGCAATATGTCTTCTTAACTTCTGAGCCATCTCTTTACCCCCTATTATTGTTATGTAGCCCAGGTTGCTTCAAACTCATGCTGTTCCTGCCTCAGTTTCCCAGATTGCTGTGATTACAGGTGCACTTCTACATGACTGCTGATTTCTTCCTCATGCTCCTCCTTTTCCTCTACTTCCTCCTCTTGTTCACCACATTTCTTCACTTTGAGATGGAATCTTCGGGTGTATCTCAGGCTGGCCTCAAGCTCACTATGTAGCCCAAGGAGCGTATTTAACCCTTAATTCTCCTCCTTCTGCTCCAAGGGCTGGGTTTACAGGCCTGCACCACAATGTGCAGCTTTCCTTTTTCTTTTAGATATTCCAGGGGGCCTACCTGCAAGGCTTTCACCTGGATTAAATATTGTGCAATGTCTGTGGTGTGTGCAGCCTATGTTCGCATTCATGTTGTCCCTCCTAATTCTTTCTGTTGTCTGTTCTCTTTCTCACCCATTCACTTGTTCATTCAACAGACGATGAATATATATAAAGAGAATAAGTAATCCAGCCCAGGCCTTGCTCACATTAGGCAAGTAATATACTACAGAGCTCTGTGCCCAGCTCAACAAATAGTTTTTGAGTACTTGATATGTACCAAGTGCTGCAGAGAGGGCGCAAACCTGATGAGGTTTCTGTTCTGATGGACTGCGGGTTATAATTAGGAAGACAGCAAATAAGTCAATGAGAAAGTTTAACATCGCAGTAAATATTATAAAGGAAATGAAATTCTTTAGTGTCATGCAGGGTGAAGAGAGCCAAAAAAAAAAAAAGAAAGAAAAGAAAGAAAAGATGCTATTAGAGACTGATATTTAGGAAGGGATGTAGTATCAGCTACTTCACATCACTGTAACCAAATTAACACCACAGAAACAAGGGAGGAGAGGTTCACTTTAGCTCCTGGTGTGCAAAGGTTCGGTTTAGCATGGTGGGCTAGGTGTAGCAGAACAAAGTTGTTCATATCATAGTGGGCCAGGAAGCAGTCAGGGATAACATCCCCACCCCAAAGGTCATCTTCTCCGAGGAAGGCCCCATCTCTTACTACTTTTGAAACTTCCCCATACAGTGCCTCTGGCTGGGAACGAGGCATTCAAACCATGAGTCTGTTGGGGATCTTTCATAACCAGCCCATAATGGAACTGAGACAAGAGGAACCAGTCATGGGAAAGTCAACCACAAGCTTCCCTCTGATGGTTTCTGTATTTTCTAGTAGAAAATGGAATCCTTACTCACGTGTTCTGATTGTAACAATGCTATAATAAGCCCCCACCATAACAGCCCATCAGGGTGAATGTTCAGGAGGGATCAAGGGAAGGCCCAAATAAGGTATATATGAGGGTAGGAGTGTGGCATCTCATTAAGCAAATGATCCTCCATCTTTCAGAAAGAGCACACGGAGAGAGAAGACCTCACTAAGATGAGTCTCTATGTGACCTCCTTACCCATCATGTCGGTTAATGTTTGTCAATTTGGTAAAAACTTGAGTCACCCGACAAGAGGGAACCTCAACTGAAGAATTTCTTCTATCAGATTAGCCCATGGCCACATCTATGGGGCAGTTTCTTGCTTAAAAATCGGTGTGCAAGGCATCCTACCATGGACAATGCCACCGCTGGGCAGGCGGTCCTGGGTTGTATAGATGATCTGCAGAACAGTGTTGTTTAGTGGAAATATTCTGAGAGTTGTGAGCTAAAATAAATGTTTTCTTCCCAAGCTGCTTTTGGTCATGGGGTTTATCATGATAATAGAAAAAGAAACTAGGACAGGCTAACCTGGGCTACAGAGAAAGAAGCTACCAGGAAAGCAGAGGAGAAGACGCATGGGGAGGCTGGGACGAGGACGCAGGACACATACACACTCCAGCAGCTGTCTAGGCATGTGACCTTTGCTTCCTTTTAGGCTGCAGGTATCTAGGCCAGAGAAGCATACTGTGCCCAGTGGCTATCCAGCCTTATTTGTGGAGATTTTTACTAAGTGTATGTACATACTATATGCGCGCGTGCGCTCACACACACACACACACACACACACACACACACACACACACGCATTCTTTGTCTTCTATAGGTCACATAATTTCTGTCACATATAGCACTTGTTCTCGACAACAGATGCTTTCCAACAAAGTAATTTTTCTGTCTGGTAACAACTCCATACCTGCCCTCCCTTATGTCTCCTGAATCACAGTCCCCAAGACTCCCAATAAAATCTTTCTTTTTTTTCTTTTGTGGTTTGGATTGATCAACAACAGTTAAAACAACAGCGCAGAAGCCTACTGGGCTCAGTAGATCACTAAAATGAATCGCCTTTGTTGTTTTCTAATGTGGCTATAAAACCACTTAAACTTGCACATGCAGCTCACAGAGTATTTCCCCTAACCAGTGTTGCTCTAAGGACAATCTCTTCTGCAAATCAGTTTGTAAGCTTTGGTTATAGAGTTAGGAAGTCAGGTGTGATGGTACAAACCTGCAATCCCAACACTTGGGAAGGCTGAGGTAGGAGGACCGCTGAGACTTCACTGCCAGCCTGGGCTACAGAGTTCATGTGGAATAGAGGCCATAAAGAAATGCTCTTACTGGCTTGCTCAGCTTCCTTTCCTACATCAGACCAGTGGTACTGTCCCTCAAGTGAGCTGGGTCCTCCCACATCAATCAGTAATCAAGAAAATGCTTCACAGAGTTACCTATAGGCAATCTGATAGAGGCATTTTCTCACTAAGGCTCCTTTGTGGCAGATAGTTCTGATTTGCATCAAGACAAAGATTTGACCAGGACATGTACCAGGCTTTCTCTTGGGCCACCAACCAGCTCCCAAGTCAAGACATGGTAACTTATTATTAATTTTGAATGATAGGCCTTAGTTTATGCTTGTTTCTTGCTAGCTCTTATAAGTTAACCTGTTTCTCTTTATCTATGTTTTGCCTTGGGGCCTTTTACCTTTCTTTGCTCTGTGTCTGCTGGCTGGTGGCTGTCTGGCTAGCCCTGGGCATCTCCCTCTCTTTTTCCCTCATTCTCCCCTCTCTCCTTCTTCTCTAGAGTCTAGATTTCCCTTCCTATTTATTATCTCTACCTGCTAGCCCTGCCTATCCTTTCTCTGCCTAGCTGTTGATAGTTCAGCTTTTTATTAGACCAATCAGGTGCCTTAGGCAGGCGAGCTGAAACAGCAACACATCTTTTCAAAATTAAACAAATGCAACATAAACACATCTTTACGTAATTAAACAAATGCAGCAGAAACAAACGTAACACACCTTTACACAGTTAAAGTAATATTTCACAGCATAAACAAATGTAACACATCTTTATATAGTTAAATATTTCATAACAAGAACAAGCCTTAAACCTGAGGCCTCAAAGTTTTGTTTTGTTGTTGTTTTATTTAAACATGTATTTATTTACGTGTGTGTGTGTGTGTGTGTGTGTGTGTGTGTGTGTGTGTGTGTGTAGATCAGAAGACAACTTCCAGGAGTCAGCTTTCTCTTTCTACCATGTGGGCCCTGTGGATTGAAGTCAGGTCTTCAGGCTTGGCATCAGGTACCTTTACCTAATGAGCCATCTCCATGGTCCATGACCTCAAACTTGAGATCCTCCTAACTCAGTCTCCAGAGTACTGAGATTACAGGTGTGCACCACCTTGCCTGCCTTGAAAAGCTTTTGTTGTTTACATCATGTTTACATCTGCTATTTCACACACATGTAATCATTATAAGGGTTATTGAACTATTTTACATTGTTTGTGCCAGGTCCAAAGGAAACTCCATTACCCTGAACTTCAAAAGGCAGAAGGGACAAATGGCTATCTATGGTGCCTATTAGCACACCAAAACAGATGCTGGCTTCCAGGCTCCCTCACTATCACAAGTACCTGTTACACATTTCAAAGTCCATGCTATTATCCTAGCCCTTCTTACCTTCCCCCTACCCTAAACGTCCCCAGCTCATGGGTTCCCCAACCACACTCCCAGCTACTCATTCTCCTTATAACCCTGCTCTTTTGGCTACGCTCTTCCTGTCTTCCCCTCACTCTCCTTCACTTCACACCATCTCCCTTCTCATCCCCCCCCATCCCACTTTGGCTTTTCTTGTGGCCAGGTCCAGTCTTTTGGCCATGTTCAGTCTATCACTTTCTCTCTCTCTCTCTCTCTCTCTCTCTGTGTGTCTGTGTGTGTGTGTGTGTGTGTGTGTGTGTGTGTGTTTGTCTCTGCTCTGGACTTTTCCAGATGCTTCTGGCTGTTCTCTCTCTCTCTCATATCTACAAGAAAATCCTTCCCCTTAACCATACACTGGAGTCATGTCATCAGTTTACATACTTTATATATCTTTGATATATAGCATGTATTATACACAAATAATCTTAGAGCAAGCTAATCATATTTCAAGTGCCTACTGGTCACATGGGCTAGCTTATATAGCAACAGCGAAGTCTTATGTGTAGTGAATGCAGGAGGAAAAGAAAGACTAGATCTCAAATATGAGGACATCACTTAGTTTATGCTTTCACAAGTTGGTGCAAGAACATAACGATAAGAATAATGAATTTTCTTAAAGGCAATATATTCAGGTTTCATAATTTGAGATTGTGTCTGTTGAAGTCAAATGCTTCTGTAGTGTTCTCACACCAGAAAAAAAGCTTTTCTGAACTGTGAAATCCAAATGGCAGGAAACCCCGGCTTTATAACTTTATAATTGTGGCGACTGTAGACGTGTTGCTTGTTGTTTTTTAAAACTCGGTAAAGAGAGAGCAAGAGTGAGAGAGAACCTTTTCCTTTTACCCCCCTAATGTTATGCTCAGATCATGGAGTCTCCCAAAACCAACTAGGAGGCCGAGTACTATATGCAAAAGTGAAGAGCCTTTATTCTTACACAAGTTTGCTAACCCGGACTCTCCGTGTGTCCAACGTAATGGTGTGATTGGAGAGCCCCAAGCTCAGTTGGGGTTGGGTTTTTATAGTAGCAAAAGTGGGGGTAAAGGATTTCTAAGGTTCAGGACCCCTGATTGGCTGACATTTATCTAGGGGTGTCCTGGTGAAAAGTGATGGGTGTGTGCTGGCAGGTACTCCTGTCTACAATGGTTGGAAAGTTAGGAATTTCCTTTGGATGGTCTGTTCCTGGGTGGTGCCTGGGTGGTCTTAGTTTGTGGTCTTTCTTGGAACCAGGTATTGCCTTAGGGTAAGCTACTGAGACTCCGGCCTCTATTGAACTTATCGTGGCTGGATCCTGCACTAGCTTCTCTAGATGGAAACTGAACAGACAGAGCACAGAATCACAAAAGAGAAGCAGTCTCTTAATACCTGCAGATGGACACAGGCCCCCAGGATTCAATTAAGAGTGGGACTCGGCAACTTCTGTAACATCTGAACAGAGGATGCTATGCAGAGAACTAGCAAGACGAAGGTGTAGTGTATGGGTTTTATTTCACTTTCTTTTGTGTGAATGGTGTTTTGCCTGCTTCTGTGTCTGCACATCATATGTGTTCTTAGTGCCCACAGAGGACAGAAGAGGGCATCAGATGCTCTGATAGTGTTTACCAATGGTTATGAGCCACGATGTGGGTGTTGGGGACAGAACCTGGGTTCTCTGCAAGAGCACCAAGTGCTCTTAAATGCTTAGCCTTTTCTCCAGCCCCATGTTTTATTTTTGAGACAAGGACATAATGTAGTTCAGTCTAGTCTGGAACTCATTATGTAACTTAGGCTGACATCAAACCCAGGCAATCCTCCTGCCTCAGCCTGAGTGCTCATTAAAGGCATGAGACACCACATGAACAGGAAAGTAGGGTTGAGGCTTTTAGGAACAGCAAATCTAGGAAGGTTAACATATAGGGCAAACTGATGAAAAGTAAGTACTATTTCCATAAGATCTGTGATGTAGATACTGCAAAGTTCCATCTCTGAGCAAACGAAAGCCTTTAATGATTAAAAGCCAGGGCTTTCTTTTTGGCAAGTGAGTGGAAGGGATAGACAAATATATTTGTCCTTTTTCTCCATTGTTTTCAGCTCAAAACAAAAAAGCAGGACTTTGGGGATAGCATGTTCTATCAAGACAATTGCACATTCAGAGAAGTTGCAAGTTTAATCTAAAGAGCATTTCCTCCTCCCAGAACTATTGAGAGGGAATTGTTGACCCCGTGCTTTATCCTACCCCAAAGAAGGAAGTAGTCTACAAAACCACAAGCAGCCAAGAAAACCTAGAAATTAGCAGGTACCTCACTTTTCAGCTAAGACTTATCTTCCACATAATTCTCACCCCACCCCCTGCCACAGGGTCCAGTGGTCTTGGTCTGTAGCCCACAGTGACTTGAAATTCATGGCAATCCTCCTGCCTCAGCTTATGGAGGAGTAGGGAGTAGCAGTCTTGAGTCATCATATGTAGGGACATTGTCTCTTTAGCCTCCTCAGCCTAGAAGAGTCACTGGGTTTCTTAGATTTACATAATTTTTGATACTTTAAGAAGTATGCGGTTATATCATAATGCATAAGTATTATCGGGTGTGGCAGCACACACTTTTGATCCCAGCACTCATGAGTTGGAATTGAACTGGGCTACATAGCAAGACTCTAAAAAAACAACAGTATTCAGTGTGGAGTTATTTTGAAACTGGAAATGTCCCATTCCTCATCAAACATCTATTTTTTATTTATTTGCTCAGGTTAAAGAACATTTATTTTATTTTTATTTATTTATATGTGCCTGTATTTCATACCATCTGTGTTCAGGAACTACAGAGGCCAGAAGAGGACACAGGATCCCCTGGAGCTGAGGTTACAGGCAGTTGTGAGCTACAGGATGAGGGCGCTTCCACCCCAGTCCAGGTCCTGGGAAGAGCAGAATGTGCCCCTGGTCTAGCCATCTCTCTACCTCTCATTTGGTTGTTCTTTGTTAGGTTTTATTTTTGAAGCAGGCTGTGGTGCCTCATTTATGTGATACTGGAGATTGGATCAGGGCTTCATGCGTGCACTTGTGTGTGTGTGTGTGTGTGTGTGTGTGTGTGTGTGAGAGAGAGAGAGAGAGAGAGAGAGAAAGAGAGAGAGAGAGAGAGAGAGAGAGAGAGAGAGCACTTGTGGGTGTGTAAAACTTTGGTTTACGTCTCAGGCCCTTTTACCTTTTGTTTGAGACAAAACCTTCTGCTCAGAGGGTCAATAGGCAGGCTATCTAGCTGGCCAGAAAGCTTCCCGGTATCTACCAGTGTCTGCTTCACATCCAGCTTTGACAGGATGACAGGAACTATCCCATTGTGCCTGGTTTTTTATGTGTGTTTTGAGGATCTGAACACCACACCTCCACACTAGCCAGGCAAGTGCTTTACCAAATAAACCATTGCCTCAGCTCCAGACTTTTGTTCCTCAATTTAGTCAGCCAGAATCCCTTAAAGCTTCCATGATCTTATGGGAGAGGGTAGAAGGGGAGGGGAGAGGAAGGGAGGGGAGCAGAGAAAAATGTAGAGCTCAATAAAATCAATTTAAAAAACGAGATAACCAAATTTACAAAAAAAAAAGCTTCCATATTCTTTGACAAACTATTTCCGTTCTTTAAATGCCATTTTTGCTTTCTGACAGAACTTATTGGGGCGTATTCAGCCATGGCTCTAAGGAGTGCTAGTGGACGACGGGTCCTAGAAGCCAAGGTCTGAGTGCTTAAGATGTTTTTTAATTTTCAGCATCACTCTTCATAAGTCCTTTCAGTTATCAGAGTTAAGGAATAAATGGATAAATGTGAATATTTAATATTCAACATATTAACCTTTATTTTATCTACTTATTCACCTATACGGGAAGCTGTGGGCCCACAGTAATAACTCCATTTCTAATCCAATATGATATTACACATCTTAGTTGGCTTTCTTTGTATATGTATATTTATACATTCTCCAGTCTCAGTCTATACATTTTTTTTAAATGTATTTGATCAAGCCCCTAAATCAGTGGTTCTCAACCTTCCTAATGCTGGGACCCTGTAATACAGTTCCTCATGTTGTGGTGACTTCCAACCATACAATTATTTCATTGTTACATCATTACTATAGTTTTGCTACTGTTATGAACCATAATATAAATGTCTGATATGCAGGATATCTGATATGTGATCCCACAGATTGAGAACCACTGCCCTAGATGTTCACAAAGTTGTGTTCCCACTGGCAACCCCCCCCATGAACAGATCTTCTCCCCTCACCCGAGCTCTGATACTTTGTACCGGGCTGTTCCCCACCCAGAGAGCTGCATTCACTTTGGCCTCTAATAACCCAGGCCAGAACTTCTCCAACTGTTTTCCAATAATTATGAGAAATTTTAATTTTAGGAAGCATATTTCAAATTCCTTTTATGTTAAAATTAAAATGAAAATATCTTTAAAATACATAATAGAATAATAATTTAAAAATAATTTTAAAATTTAAAATAAATAAATGAAAATATTTACTTATTTTAGGTGTTTGAGTGTTTTGCTTGCACAGGTGTATGTGTATCATGTACATCCCTGGTACCTGAGGAGGTCAGAGGAGGGTTCGGAACCCCTGTAACTGGAATTATGGATGGTTATGAGCCACCATATTGGTGCTGGGAACTGAACCTGGGTCCTCTGCAAGAACAATGAGTACTCTTAATCTCTGAGCCTTCTCTCCAGCACTTACGTTAGAATTTTCTCCCTGCTCTATTTAAACAGATTACTGCTCTTGTTTCATGGAACACCTTTTTCTCTTGTCTCTCTGATGTTGATAATTCCAGTAATAATTCACTTCTTTTCTATCTTCTCCACTGTTTGCGTTTGTGGCCTTCCTATCGCCTTTTGAAGGGTCCCTCAAACTTTAGTCTTTTGTTCTTACGTAAGAAGCAGCCCTGGCTAGAAATATGGATAAGCAGTTAGATGTAAGTTTCAGAAAAACAAACGATTGCTTTCTATGCGTACGTTCCAAATATTTCAAAGAATATATTTTTCACTAAGAAATTACTCCTTATTTATCAAAAATTCACATGAATCTCTTCATCCTGTTTTTATCTGTTAAGCCATTTTACATGGGGTCTTAGCTAGTGATTTCATTAAGGATACTGGTATGGGCCTCAATTTTTCACAGTTTTATCAGAGAAAAAATCTTTCAGGCGACAGCAAGATGGCTCAGTAGATAAAGGGATTTCTCTCCAAGCCAGGTGACCTGAGTTTGATCCCTGGGACCTCCGTGGTGGAAGGAGAGAGCTGATTTCTACAAAGGAGTCCTCTGGCCTCCAGGATGCAGGCACCTAGCTGGCTGGTTAAAGACCACAAGCCCTTGTTAGAGAGAAGCAGTGTACCGACGCCCCGGGGCCTCAACTGTCTGAACACAGCCTGGAGGGAGGGTGGGGCAGCTGCTAGGCAGAGAAATCCAGGGGAGGGATGGAAAAGCTCTAAATGGGCTCCATACAAACTTCCCGCAGCCCACTGTTTTCAGACCTGCCTCTGCAGTCCCATTTCGGGAAGAATCAGTCGCTCAGGTATCTGAGTTTCCAGGGCTCTGAGACCGCTTGGTTTGTTCTTTCTGTAGATCTATTTTTCAGCCATCTTTGAATTTTGTTTTTCGTTTGCTGTGTCTTTGTCTGCTGTGCTTTTTATGTTTGTGAGCTTGTGCCACTTAAACTCTCCTCCGCTGAATTTTTTTTTGTGAGAATAAAGATAACTATGCATGTTCAATGCACTATGCAGTCTTTTGGGGGGAGGGGGATGGAGAGCGTTTCTTTTTCATTTATTTTCTTGTTTCCAGCATGCTTCATATCTCAATGTAGGAAAAGGTATATAGATTTATCTAGAATTTTCCTTGGCCTTTTCCCCCTCTGCCATCAACAAAGGACCAAAGAAGGGCCTGCAGTGAGTTCTTTGGCCTTCTAAACTTCTGTTTTTGCCACTTGAAGCTCCCCAGTGGTGCTGGGTTACAGTGCAGTGTTAAATGACTCCTCAGTGTTAACTAGGTGAGTTTTAAGCCTAACCCTTCCCGGAATATCTGTGACTTAGGGCAATGAATTTAGATAAGGGAAAGGTTTGCTCTTTTTATTGCCTTACAAATAAGTACTGTTTGCTCACAACAACTGGTTTGACAAAGGTTCTTAAGTCTGTAATGGATACCCAGAGTCATTTGTTGTGTAGAGGAGGACAGTCTCAAGTCCAGAGAACCTCACCCTTTGCCCAATTTCTTAGACACACCTTCTAAAAAGTTCACAGACAGTCTGATTAACTAAAAGAAAAACAAAAACGCCAAAACCCAAAAACTTCCTTTTTAAAAATTCCTGCCAAGACATAATTTTATAAGTGAGCTAGTTACTCCACGCGACAAACAACGTCGGCAATAGGCAATGACATTCAGGCTGATAATCACTGTAGACTAGAAATAGAAATAAGCAGCGAGAAGGCGGCAGGAGCAGCGCCAGCTCTCACTAGACGTGGCCTCATTTTTTTCAGCTGATGAAACACTTGTAGCAAGCGAGTGGTATCACAGGTATGGAAACTCACCTTTGTCGGAGGCTGCCTGCTACAGAGAGCTGTAGTAGACCCTCTTTGAATTAAGAATTTAAAAGGTCCAGCCAGCTGCACCAGAGTCCCTGAGGTCCCAGGTGCGTAGAAAGCCAAAGTGAGAAAATCAATTGAACGTTGAAGTCTGAAAAAAGCCTGAACAATGTAGTGAGACTCCCCATCTCAACAAAACAAATCCCACCCACAAACAAAAAACCTCCTAGATCTGTATTTTGAAAGGTATATAGTAAAACCAAAGTATTTTCTGTAGAAGAGAATTTCCAGTTCTACTTCCCAAACACATTTTTCCATAATCAGCCACTTTTCTAGCAAATATTACAGAATAGTGAGGCCGGGAAGACATTTTGGAGGAGAGATGGAGCGGCTACCAGACATGAAGTTGATGTTAGCATGAGCTGAACCAAGTCATGGAGATGTGGTAATGATGACAGAGGCAAACATCAGAGTTCTTTCTTGGTTAGGTCCGCAGTTAGAGTGCACTGACTGTGGTGTGTGTGTGTGTGCATGCATGCGTGTGTGTGTGTGTGTATGTGTGTGGAGATGAAGATGGAACCCAGGGCTCTGTGCTTGGCAGGAGCTCAACCTACTGAACTACATTCCAGCCCCACTGATATTCTTTTAAGGTGGATGAACTTTAGAAAAACCAAGGCATCCCTTCCCTTGACAAACAAAACAAACACCTCCAAGCTTGATGGGACTCAGGATGGAGCATGTCTGTCCTCTAGAGAGGGAGGAGGACAGAGAAATGACTGCCCATAAAGATTTCCCTGTGAAGAAGAGAAGGATGGATAGCTATGTCTGTCACTCGAAGGTAGCCTGGAAGAGTCGGGCAATATTAGAGTTTCATGTCCATTTTAATTGTTTAGATGTCTTAACCTAATAATAGATTGTCAAGTAATCACTTTTATGCAATAATAAAAGGCACATAAAATGTTATTGTTGCTTCCTGTTCAGGCCCTCTCCCCAGCACGAGTGTTATTGAGATACATTTCAATCAGGTAAGTTGGCAGTTTTATCAAAGCACAGAGGGCCCCCTGACAATTACCCTGCGGTCTACAGCAGACAGCATAAAACAAAACAAAAAAACAAAACAAAACAAAACAAAAAACCCACCTCTAGGTTCAAACTCTCTCTGGCTCCTAAGAGCATAGCTTGAAGAAAAAACCAGTTTTGTAACCACAAATAATTTGGTGATGAGATTATTTATTTATTTTAGAAGCCCATATACCTGCTTTTAGGGCCTAAGAGTCTATAAAAGGTGACTAACAAGTGTTGTAAATTATATTTTAATTTAAAATGTTTTTGAAAAAATGAAAAGCATATAACACAGTTTGTTTTTATTTTAACTATGCAAACTGTCATGGAAAAATTAAAAATGCTGCAGGATTCCCAGTGGCAGTAGGCAGCAGAAATGCTGTAGGTCCCCAAGTGGTGGTAGCAGGCCATGTGGCGGCAGGCAGCGGGCCCTGAGAGCTGCCAGTCCCTGAGCAGTAGCTGGTCCCAGGCAGGGAGACACATGGCAGGCAGGCAAGAGACAGAGACATGGATAGGCACGCCATGCAGAGTAAAGTTGAATATTTATTCAGGGGGTTATGGAGGGAGAAGGGTAAAGGGGAGAAGAGCAGAGAGAGAGAGAGAGAGAGAGAGAGAGAGAGAGAGAGAAGCAGGGGAAGGGTGGAGAGAAAAGCAGAAGCTGCCTCTCTGAGAGGAAGATGGAAAAGAGAGAGAGCTCAGGCCAGAAGCAGAAGATCAGCCTGCCTCAGCGGATGGGGGAGGGAGTGGGCATGGCTTGTCTCTTAAAGAAACAGAACAATCATTACACAAACTTTAATTACAAATAAGTATTAAAATTTTGTAAAAACAAAACAAAAATGATAAAATGGGCATTCTGTGTGAAATCTGAGCACGTGGTTTGCATTTGATGTGGGTCAAACCATGTTGCCTAAGTCAGTCTTAAACTCACTGGCTCAAATGATCTTTCTGCCTCAGTCTTCTGAATAGCTGGAACTATAAAAGTGTGAGTCAATATACCCAAACAAAAGTACATGAGCTTTGTTTTTTATACTCTTTAAAATATTTGTGTGTGGGGGGTGGGGTTGAGAGGGGTAAGACAAGAGCTCATGTAGCCCAGGCTGGCCTCTAACTCCTTTGTAACTGTTAAGGTGGAAGCCCTACTGTCATCCATATATACCCAAAATGGTTGGGATGTTGGGGATCTCCAGCTAGGAGTCCCATTCCATGTTCTGGTCTCACTTCTCCCATTCCAAACCCTGCCCCTGAGAAAGCCCTCCGAAAGTGAGCCCCTCCCTGGGGCTGCAGCTCTAGACCACATCTGCAGGCTGTGTAAGACCTGGGAGAGCCATATTTGCTGTGCGATTCCTCCCCTGCCTTCCCAAGGGTCACCCAGGCATTGCTATGCTCTGCTCAGATTAAACCTGGCCTTACTCATTTGTCCTGATTGGACATTACATCAGTGGCGACGTTACTACCCGGGGGATTTAAACTTTTCACTAAGGATGACATTAAACGGATGCTCCTTCCTCCATTCCTTCCCCAAGCGCTGAGACTGCAGACTTTTACCTTACGCTCAGCTTCACAGACATTTTTTGTGAGATGGTGATCTTGCTGTGCTGCCCAGGCTAGCCTGCTAGCCTCAAACTTTCCATCTCCTTCCCTCAGCCTCTGGCTGCTTGGGTTTTGAAACCAGGTTCATGTAATAATATTCTTGAATCCTTTCCAATTACAGTGAGATCAGATTGTCCCTGGAAAGCCACCGTGCTGAACAGGCACTGGAAAAACAGAGTCATTCCCAATTTCTGCCATGTGACCCTGGTGTGACCTTTCCAATGTGTTTGACTTCTAATCTGAGAGTTTAACTGAGGAGGAGACACCTCTTTACAAGATGTCTGGACTAGTGATTATCAACGCTGGCTTGAGAGAGGAGAGAGAGAGAGAGAGAGAGAGAGAGAGAGAGAGAGAGAGAGAGAGAGAGAGAGAAGCAGGAGTCTTTCTGAATAGATTTCTTCTACTGGAATCTGTCTCCTGCCCCTCCCCCCTGAGGTGGATGACATCCTAAGAAGTCGCTGAGAAATCAAACAGTGGTGGGTGACATGACTTTAAAATGGTTGGAAATTCTTGACATAGCGACACGGCAAAGCT
Source organism: Ondatra zibethicus (assembly GCA_004026605.1). Lineage (NCBI taxonomy): Eukaryota > Metazoa > Chordata > Mammalia > Rodentia > Cricetidae > Ondatra > Ondatra zibethicus. The sequence goes on from PVIU01004051.1 coordinate 80,802, forward strand.
GCGGAGTGAAGCAGTGACTTGATGGTGACTAACACGGCGGTGGCGGTCCCAGCACTTCACTTGGTGGCTGTTGCCAAAGGAGAAGGCAGCCCGGGGAGGCAGGGCGAGGAGGGGCGGGGAGCTGCCTCTGTTGTGACAGTTCCACTAGACCATAAATTTTGCTAATTATTAGTATCAGCTGTTACTTATTATTTAATTCATCAGGGTTGCTCTGTAATCCTACAACTCTTAAGTTGGCAAAGCATTTTGTAACGGAGCTGGCGCTATGAAAGATCCCATACCAAAGTGAAACGTTCAGTTCCTGTCAAGATGTAGGAGTCACCCTATTGAGCTGCTCTTGGCCACAGATTAAGAAAATGAGTCAAATTGGGGTTGTGGCTCAGCGGTAGAGTACATGTCCGGTGTCCACGGGTCCTGGGTTCCAGTCCCACCATGAAAGACGGAAGGAAGACAACTAGACGGAGCTGCTAAGGATGTGGTAGATACAGGCTTGTTTCAAGCCAGTCTTCTGCACCCCCTTTCTCCAGGAGCGCCGGCCAGTCAGTAACGCTTAGGTAGCAGAAATGCTTCAGTAGAGTAACATATGTGGGCTCTCTTCCCGAATTTGCCATGTTTCAACCTTCCAGAAAGGAGATGAAAGGAAAGTGTTTGCCTTGTATCCACCTGCCCAGGGTGTAAGCAGGAAGAACTAGAAGAGGAAAGGCGTCTCGCCTACAGAGAGATGTTAAAAGTGTCGGGAGATGTCCTACCTGAAGGTCCTTTACAAGAACAATTTCACCTGTAAGCTACTTGTTGGGAAATAGAAGACAGATGGCCTGGGGCCTTCGAGCAACACTCCCTTAGTGCACTAATGTTAAGGTGTTTCCGGGAATATAGACAAAATAAGTTCACTGGCAGATTATAAAAACATCTGTTGAGTCCACATAGTGCTCTTCCTTATATAGCATCAGAATGATCCTTTGGCCTCTTTCAAATCAAGAACTGTGAAGAAATACTGTAATACTTCAAAACTCCTACTTCATAAAAAGTTTTAAACAAAACTTTTTTTAAAAAAACTGATGAAACGATCAGTGTCTGGCGAGCACTGCCTAGCTTGTGTGCCAGGTGTTGCTAGGAGTCGAGACCTTGGTGGTGAGTGAGGCACACCAGGATCCGGGCTCTGTCTTGTGGAAAAGCTGCACACTGTTCAAATCTGATCGGCTCAGGTCTGCTTTCTGTATTTTAGCCCTTTGTGCTGTTATAACACAACACCAGACACCGGGTTAGATAGAATCAATAAAAGTTTATTTCTCAGAGATCTAAAGGCTGGCAAGTCCAAGACCAAGTGTTAGCCATCTGCTAGCTGGCGAGACCCTTCTTGCACATCTTTTGACAGAGCCTGGCAACCTCACCTGAATGGAAGAGGGTACAAGGCTTAAAAGGGGTTCCCAGCTGCTTTGTTCCAGTCCTTTTGTAATGCAGCAATTCACTGATGAGGGGGGCGCCTTTATGCCTTGGTCACTTCCCCCAAAAGTCCTCTCTCTTACTACTGTCACAATGGAGATTAAGTTTCATCAAGAATTTTGGAGAGAACACATTCGAATCACAGCATTTGTCCAGACATAGTCAATGGAATGGAGACAGAATTATGTCATCATTTAGAGGCAGGGCTCAGCAATCTATAACAGACAGTCCTTAATGGCTTTGGAAATGATTTATAATGACTCTGTGGACAGCCGTGTAGAGACGCCCTGATTTTCTCCTGTTCTTTACCAGTCTTCTATAACTTCATCCCCACCTCCACTCTGACAGGATTTCAGTCAATTTAAGGACTCGTTCCTCTGGGGTCCCCCAAGGCTCATTTGAAGAAGGCTGGTGAGGTTTCCTGCCTTTTCTTGCCTGCCCCCTCCACAACTTGATTTATTTGGATATCGGTGAGAGAAACCCATGGCCGTTACTTCTCAATTTACTGATTCCAATTTTGGAAAGAGGTTTCCCAGAGAAAAGGACCTCCAATGTCACAAGCTTTTCATATAAAGGATCCCAAGAGTCATCTGAAAAACTGGAAGGCATCTAGCTTACTGGCCCACTTGCTTGCACCACATGGCATAAATAAGAATGGGAAGGCAAAGTGGTATGGCTGGACCCTCAGCTGAAAGCCACAGAGCCCTCAGCATTTCCCAGACACCCTAGAGAGAGGTGGTATTGTTGTAATAGATTTGCAATTTAAAATTACATTTTTCATATTTAAAAGGGGAATTTAAAAAATATGCAGGCTAAATCTACTCCCTAAATATTTATTGATTGCCATTAACTTGGGCCATTAAACACTATCTTTTTGAAGTCCCATCTCCCTTGCCCTCACTAATGGAACATTCTTAATAATAGGCCTTTCCTTTTTCTTAAATGATCTGCAGCTCTCCCCTTTCAACTAAACTAAGGCAATATTATCATAACAGAAATCTCTTCCTATTCAGCAAGAAATGAGCATTTAACTTAAAACAAATTACAGGCCAAGCTTTAAAGGACCATTAATTAGTAATGGTACCTGAGCAGCCAGGTGACTAGATGGCTGAGGTTGGGTGGAAAAGGCCTAAGTTTTTCATTCTTATCTCACTTGGCAACATTAGTCCTCGAAATTCAAACTTAATAGTAGCAACTTGGGAGTACTTTATCATGGTGCCTGTACATGGAAAACTCTAGAAAAAATATGTTCTTGGACCATTTGTCTTCCCCTTCTACTTTGTTTGCTCAGCTGTCAATCACAACTTCCATCTCTTTTTGAGAATGACTTGAAAGTCTTAAACTTATCCACCTTAAAGCCTGTCTTACATCCTTTCCTTGGGACGACAACTCCACTGACAGTTTTGAATGTTTTGCGTTCTGTATGTGTGTGAGGGATGTGTGGACCTGTTTATATGTGTGTTTTCAGGTATGGTGGCTCACATGTATCAGCAGGTGCATGTGGAGACTTTAGGTTAATGTTGGATTTTTCTTGGATAGATTCCTACCTTATATGGTGTGGCAGGGTCTCAGGTTGAACCCAGAGCATGCCATTTTGATTTGTCTGGCTAGCCAGCTTGCTCCTGAGTCCCCTTCTCTGCTTCCCTAGTCCTGGGATTACATGTGACTGCCACATGCACTTAGCTTTTTTTTGTGGGTGTTGGGGTCCAAAGTTGGGTCCCCACACTTATATGGGAAACACTATACAGCCTGAGCCATATCCCTTGCCCTCCACTAACAATCTTTTTTTAAAAAATATTTTTAGGGTTTATTTAACTTTATTTTATGTGCATTGGTGTGAAGGTGTCAGATCCCCTGCAACTGGATCTTCAGACAGTTGTGAGCTGCCATGTGGGTGCTGGGAATTGAACCTAGGTCCTCTAGAAGAGCAGTCAGTGCTCTTAACCACTGAGCCATCTCTCCAGCCCCTCCACTAACAATCTTGACGCTACCCACTCCGCCTTCCTGGGGAGCCCTGCTTCACTAATAACCCCTGTCCTATGCCATTTTTGTGCTGTCCTTATTTAATGTTCCCTGACCCTCAGTCAACTGACACCTTAAGCTCAAAGTCACACAAAACATTCTTTTAACGTTTTGTCTTCCAAGGTTACTGTTCTCTTTTTCTCCCAAGAACAATCTACATTCCCTCCCTCCACTTCCTTGACTATAACGTTCTCTGGTCACGACCTGGTTCTACAGCCTGTTTACCAAACCCTGCATTCCTTTCCCCTGGCCTGTGGTGTGCGATGTGCATGCTGCTCTGGGACAAACTTCTCCCTGTGGATGTCATCTGAAGCTCTACCACCCGGGCTCTTCACGGGGACCCTGTTCATCACGTTCTGGCATCCTCAAGCATCCTTTCTTAGTTGTTCCTCTTTTGTTCTAGAGGATTGCTTCACTCTGGATGCGTCTAAGAATCACCCAGGGAGCGCTTTAAAAATCCAAACCCAGATTATATCCCATTAAATCTGATTAGATGTGTACCAATTAAATCCGATTTCAGGCTTCACAGAGAAATTGGATTTACTAGATCTAGGGTTGGGCTCTGGCATTTTTTTTTTTTAACGTCCCTCCCTTTTCAAGTGATTCTCAAGTACCACTAGGATTCACGGCCCTACTTGTTTACTTTTCTTGTTTATTGACTGTTTGGTGCTGGGGATTGACCTTTTACATCCAGGGAAGTGTATCTTCTGCACCCGCATATCCTAACCTCCTTCTTCTTTCTTTCGAGTCAGAACTTTGCTAAGTTACGCAGCCCTTATACTTTCAATTCTCTTACCTCAGCTTGTGAAAAAGTTGGAAATGCAGAAGGACTGCTTCACCAGGTCCAGCTAAACCTACTTTATTTTCATCTTTAAAGCCTCATCCCTAATACAGAGAACAACATGTCTGACTTGGTGTGAACATCCAAGCTGAGCTAACAGCACTTTGCTTTCTGTGTGGTCTAAAGCAAACTCTCCATGTTCTCAAGTCCCAGAATTGCCTTGCTGTTTTTCCACACAGTCATGCTAGGATACCTGGAAGTCATCCTTAAAAACCCCTTGTGCTTAGCTGGGCAGTAGTGGTCCACGCCTTTAATCCCAGCACTTGGGAGGCAGAGGCAGGCTGATCTCAATGAGTTCGAGGTCAGCCTGGTCTACAAGAGCTAGTTCCAGGACAAGCTGGTTATTGTGGTGCATGCTTGTAGTACCAGCACTCAGGAAACTGAGGCAAGACGACGACTGTATGTTCAAAGCCAGCCTGGGATACCTGATAAGATGCTGCCAGATGGGGGGGCTTCATTGCTGACCCTTTTCAGATCCATTATTCCCAACATAATCAACACCTCCTCTAGGGCCTGATAAAAATAACTTCATTCCAGGCCATCTGCAGCATGTCTCTCTTCTCTTCATTCCATTTTCCCTTTGCTTTCTCCCCCCAGACACCTTTTTGGAACACAGATTTGATAGTGTCCACTCAGTATCTACCAATGGATCTCTCTTACCAGAGAATAGTGTCCAAATTCCTTTATGGGGCCCTGACAATTTGCCTCTAGTTCTCTACTAACCATTTTTTTTTTAAAAAAAATTTTTGTATGCATTGGTGTTTGAGGGAGTCAAATCCACTGGAACTTGAGTTACAGACAATTGTGAGCTGCCATGTGGGTGCTGGGAATTGAACCCAGGTCCTCCGGAAGAGCAGCCAGTCCTCTTAACTGCTGAGCCATCTCTCCAGCCCCTATCGTAGTCCTTTTAAAAATTGTAACCATTCTGCACCCCAGCCTCCTATCTCTGTTACGTCCCCCCCCAATGCATTTCTCTGCTCATCTGCTCATGTGGCTCCTCAATATTATGCTTCTTTCTATTTTTGCTCGTGCTATTCTCTGTCTAAGACAGGATTCAGCTCCTATGGTTTAACTGAAAGATCTACTTACAAAGATATGGCCAGGATGGACGGAAACCACAAGTGTGGTAGATGTACCCAGAGATCAACACAGTGGGGAGCACTTCCTTTCCTCTACCCAGAACACCCAGGGGGATGGAGTAAAGTCTTCATGGCTCAGGAGACCTGCAGCCATGGGAAAGGGACCATGAGCAGGAGTCATTTAGAGAGGCTGCCATCATTACCAGAAACACAGCGCTTCAACAGAGAGGTGTCAGTGAAGGGTCTCCAACTCTGCCCTCTGATGCCCTCTGCTCTCCAGCCAGTGTCTTTATTTGGTCCGACTCAAGAAGAAGCCAGCCAACCAGCAAGGATGGTGCATGAGGCAATCTATTGGCTGCCAAGCAAGACACAGGGAGGCAGGGAAAGAATAACAATGAGAGGGAGGAAGAAATTAAATTGCTAATGACCATGTTATCCTCTTTTATGGATAGTAAAATCCCTTTTTATCTTTTAGGGCACAGTTCAAATGTCACCTTTTCTGTGAAACTTCCTCCTATTTTCCTACCGTGGCATCCAGTTATTATTGCCCTCCTTTCTCCTCTCTTAGCAGAGGTGATGTCTTCATTGTTGCAGCTATTGGGATGACTTACACTGCAGCTATTTACGTATCAACGCCCATCTCTTACATTGTACTTTTTGTTCCAAAGGAAAGGGACAGCACTTGGCTGGTGCAGCGTCTTGCAGGGAGCAGGCACTCAGCACCCACGGGCTGGATTTAATTGCATTCTCGTGTTATAGTTTCTCAGCCCCAGGCAAGGAGATTCATGTATTCTTATAAAGCCAGAGTCTTCCTTAAACAGGAAACGAGTTTTCATACGTTTCTCTTTTGTTCTGTTTCTGCTTCCTGCTCCATCATTCCCTACCCTTTACCCAAATTTCTTGGGCTAAACTCCTAAGTGCGGCTCACCAACAAATTGTTGGGAATACTGATATAACCAATCCTGACAAAGACCTAAAACTTGCTATCTTTGTTCCATAATCTGAGTGGTGCACATAAAAAGTCTTTCTTTAATTCATGAATGCACAAAGCTTAAAAATGAAGTTAAAGAACTCAATGTTTGACTCTCCATTGGACTTAAATTCGTCTTCAAATGGAAGCTATGCTTGGCTTAATACACTTTGCATAGAGAAAAGGCAGTGTGCTGCTCCTATCTTTTATAAGTGCCAATAGCAATCGTAGCTCGCGTACTTTTTTTTCACCATGCAAACACTGCTCTATATTGCTGGTTTTGATGCATGAATTTTATATGGCTTTGAGATTTTTATATTAAAAAGACTATTTTTAAACCTAGTGAAAAATATCATTTTGTATACTCACAGTGTTCATAATGATAGAAAAATGGGAAAATGATAATTCCCATAGCAGTTTTGAGTTTTCATATTAAATACTGTATGTTACCATCTAAAGTTCAACCTAGGTCTTTTAAAAACACACATTTTTTTCTCTACTCACTACACTCATGTTTTCTTATTTTCTTACATATATTGAACATAGTTATAATTACTGTGTTAATTAATATTTCTGTCTAGTAATTTTGTCATCTGAGCCTTTGTCTATATCTGTTTGCTTTGATGTGTTTCCTCCTTCATTATCAACTGTATTTTCCTTTTTTTATATACTAGGTAATTTTTTAAAATTAAATTTCAAATATGGTACATTTCATGTACCTTTTTATATTAAATTTCAAATATGATACATTTTTGGAAACTGCGTTTTTGTTTACTTAGTTTTTGTTTGCCTTTTAAAAATTCCTTTAATTATTATTATTGTTTTATTTCTTTATTGTATGGTTAGGGGTGTGCATGTCATAGCACACGGGTATGGAGGTCAGAGGACCACCCTCAGAAGCCTGTGCTCTCCTTTCGCTATGTGGATCCGGAGGATGGGGTGGGGATCAGACTCAGGCTGTCAGACTTGATGGCAGTCACCTTTATCCCTCCTGTGATCTCCCCACTCCTCTTTTAAATGTTTGAGTTGTATTCTGGGATACACGTAAGCTACTGGGAAAGGTTTGGATTGTTTCGAAGCTCACATTAGAACTTCGATAGACGCAGAACAATTACTGTAGGTCTGATTTGGTCTCACGAGGCAATAGCTTTCTGAGTATGCAACCCAGAGTTACCATATCATGGGGGGTTTCCATGCAGGCTGTTGGGATAAAAACCATTTCCATTGCTGCGATCCCGACAGTGTCTCTCTTCTGGGTCTCAGGTAGCTTCCTGACACCTGTGGGCTGACTAGTCTGCAGCTGAGGGCCCACGAATGTGTGGAAGTCTCTTCTCTGCATCTTTCTCAGCCTCCTGGCACTCTCCGCTCCACTCTCTCAGCTGAGAAAAGCGGGGGCTTTGTTGGGTTGCCCTCGTGTGCTGCTGCGGGGGGCTTCTGCAGCTTCACCCCCTTTGTTTCTCTCCTTTCAGAAACCAGCATGTCTCCAACATCCCCAAACTGTTGTCTATGCTATTTCTCCAGGGTAAATCTGGTCTCCATTATCCTAAGCATGGACACAGGGGAAGTTTTACTTTCTACTTTTCTCATTAATAAAATGGGTGGTGGTGGCACACTCCTTTAATCACAGCGGGCAGATCTCTGTGAGTTCAAGGCCAGCCTGTTCTACAGAGGAAGTTCTAGGTCAGCCAGAGCTACACAGAGAAACCCGGTCTCGAAAAACCAAAACCAAAACAAACAAACAAACAAAAATAAAATAAAAATAAATAAAATGAAGAGTTGGTCCTCCCTCCTGGCCCGAGATAGGATTGAATCCCAGGCTGGTCTTGAACTCTTGATCCTCCTACTCCTATCTCACAAGTTATAGAATTATAGGAGTGTAGAAGGCTTTTTTGGAGGGTCAAGTAGCTCCCATATCAAGACACAGAGACTTATTATCAATTTCGAATGTTTGACATTATCTTATGCTTGTCCCACTAGCTCTTATAACTTAATATAACCAGTTTCTCTTCATCTACATTTTGCCTCAGAGCTTTTTACCTTTCATTTTATATGTTCTACTCCCTGTCTGGCTGGTGGCTGCCTGGCTCGCTGGTCCAGGCCTCTTTTTCAATTCCTCTCTCCTCCCTTCTCTCCAGCCTAGATTCCTTCTACTTATTCTTTCTGTCTGCCAACCCCACTCATCCTTCTACTGCCCAGCTATTGGCTGTTCAGATTTTTATTAGACCAATCAGATGCCTTATGCAGCAAAGCAACACATCTTTACACTGTTAGATAATGCCACTTAAACAAACGTAACACATCTTTAGATAGTTGAAGTAATATCCTACAACAAAGGATCCCTTTGTTGCCTGATACCTTTTTTTCCTCCCTGGCCAGGGATGAAGCTCAGTGACGGAGATCTTGCTTAGCATGGAGACAAGGCCCTGACATCTATTCCTAGAGTGCTCGTAAACACACAAATACAGGCACAGACACAGACCGACACACATACACAATTACCAAACCACACCAACCTACCAAATACCCCAAATGCCTATAGTATTTAATGAACTTCTATACTCTAAACCATGATCTTTGTGCTTTTCAGTGGAGAAACTGAGAAAGCAGAGATTATGGAAGCTAGGCAGCAGGTTCGTTACAGTTACAGCTAGTTGTTGTTTTTGAAATTGCAGCAAAATTTACAGTTGCAGCAGGCTAGTGTGTTTAAAGAGGTGAATCTGTGGTCAGTTTGCTACTTTCAGATAATACAAGTGACAGGTAAATGTGTATGGAAGAGAGTGGAGAAGCAACAGGTGGGAATGCTACCTCTTTTGTTTCAGGAGAGAGTTATTCCTTCCGTAGTCAGCTTAAGAGAATGGCTTTTAGATATAGCCTGTGTTCCTATGAATGTCTGACGTACCTCGGTGAAGCTGAGCCAAGTATTCCCTGGAAGACAAGAGGGAGAGATTTGGAAACATATGTGTGAGGCCGAAATTATAAAGCCATGGCTCATTATGCAAGTCAGAAAAAGAGCTAAGATTTGCTATTATGCATGCCCAAGGCATTTTCTTCTGAAGCTCTTATCTGCTTTAAAATTTCTGGTGCCGTTGCTGATTTTGAATTCCTGAAATGTCAATGTAGCAAATGGGTCGTCAGTTCTTGAAAGATGCCTCCGAGATGCAGTCAGCCAATGAAAGAATATGAAGAATAAGATCCCTGGCTTTAAGAGGCTAATTTTGTCATATGAGAGTTTTGTTGTGCAGAAACCAGTACGACACATGAAAACAGGAAGGAAGACATTGCTGTGGAGGGGGAGTGGGGGGGGCAGACTATGTGTGGGTTCTCCCCTCTGCTTCAGCGTGAGACATAGATAAATAAATACGAGGAAGGGCGTTAATAGAGTGTTCAGACTTAGCAAACAAAAATGCAGGACCCCTAGTTATATCTGATTTTCAAAAAACAAGACATAACATTAAATAACTTAGGTATATCCCATGAAATATTTGGGACGCACTAAACCAACAAACAAAAACCAACCAACCAAATAAGCAAAAACAAGTCACTGTTTCTTTGACAGTCAGACGTAATTGGTCTGTTTTTCCTGGCAGTCCTAACCACCACACAGAGTAGTAGGAGTAGACACATAATATGTGGGTGCCTTTCCCTCATCATTTGGTTCTCACAAGCAGGATCCAATGAGGGGTGAGGATGCCTCTGAACTCTTTCCGTACCGCAGAGCCAGAATGGAGGTGTCTGCTAATGTGAACAAGGCAGACGATCCCCCTTTATAAAAAGGTAGAAACATTATTATACAGGATGGAAATTTAGCTTTTAGTTGGGATATAAAAGGGAAGACTTGATCACAGAAACCTGGAGGGCTTGAGGAGAGTCTGGGCTGTGGAAATTACAGAATAAGCAAAAGTGGAGCTTCCAGAGACTTGCCCCATACGCGATGGAGACCACAGGTGTGAGGGGACAAAAACAATGATTGTTCTGCATAAGTGGATTTGCTAAATGGATTTTGGAGGGGCTGGGGGACTTTTGTGCATACTTGAAGCTGTGAAGGCATTTCCTGGTCAGAGCTGTGCATCACCAGTGCAAACCTGGTGGCCCTTTAGAGACTACGAAGGAGAAAATGAATGGAGACGGGGTGAGCAAATGAGAGGGGCTACAGCTGGACCTGCTGCTAGTTCATGTGGCTGTGTTTAAATGAGAAAATGCACTCTGAGAATGCAGTTTGGGGCACATGGTTTATTTGATTTTTCCAGGGGCTGGAGTTTTGCTCCCCATTAATTCTTTGTCCCATCTAGTGGGTATTTAATTAACACTAGTGTCAATGCGATCAACATTTATTTCTCGCCACCGTCACAGTCAATGAGTATAGAGTGACTCTCATTTTAGTGGATGCTTAGGGATCCAGGCCACCTTTTTGTTGTAGCTGGAACATCTAGAATATGTCACCTTCAAGGTCATCAAGTCAGGCAAAGGCAAAGTTGGAGGTTTTAACCATTGACCTCTGACCGGGCTAGGAAGTAACTCACATCACTTCTGCCCACATTGTTTTGGGCAGATTTTAGTTTCAACTACCAAGTTGACTACCAAGGAAGTTGAGAAATCAAGAATCACAGTTACTTGAACTGCGCTGTGGCAAAAGAGTACGAGATGATTCTTGCAGTTGGAGAAGAATGCCGAGAATTCAGAGGAAATAGTATACTAAATTCAATGTTCACTTTGGCCATAAGGAAAGCATAGTATCCGTTCTCTTGTATGGAGTTCAGGAGAGATTTAATCAATACCTACTTCTAACAGTTTGGGAATTATGTGAAATACTTGGAGCCGCCTCCACTCATTAAATTGCCTGTGTTGCTCTGTCAAAGGACAACAGACTCAGTCTAGAACCATTTGAAAGTATACAGATGTCTAAGGTGACATCTACCTACACAAATTGTCCAGCTGTATCAAAATGTGACATGTGATGATGATCAAGTATAGGATTTATTTTGTTCAGTCTCCTAGGTCTTTTGGAGAGGAAAGTAGTAAATGGTGATTGGGAGATGATGAAGGGAAAACAAACCCAACTTTATACCACAACATGATACTCTTTCTGTGATGGTTTCACTGGCCAGTTTGTAATTAGCCAGCTCTGTATGAGTTACTTTCCTTACTGCTATGACAATATTATCTCCTACCAGCAACTAACTACAGGGCCTCTTTATTTTGGGCTCACAGTTTGTGGGTATAATCAATTCCTGTGTAGGGAGTCTGAGCATTGAATCTGCAGTCAGGAGGAAGAGAGAGATGAAGGCTGGTGCTCAGCTTGCTTTCGCCTTTTGGTTCAGTCCAGGATCCCGGCCCATGGATGGTGCTGCCCACATACAGGATAGTCCTTCCTACCTCAGCTAACCCCATCTAGGAATTCTTACAGACACACCCAGAAGTTTGCTTCTATGTTTCTAGATCCTGTCAGTTTGACAATATTGACCATTAAAAGCTCACTCGGAACAAGGGCAGATCACTGGCTTGTGAGAATTTTGTCCTATTGGTGAATGTAGCCTGATCCATAGACAAGGACACTTTAGTGTAACGTAAGGTCATAAGGAATCTTAACCATACAGATTTTAAATAAACATTCTAGAGTCATCTTTAAGTGTTCATATGTTCTAGGCTTTTGAGGGAAATTGAGGTTATAAATACTACATTTAGGTTTTAGATCATCCCCCTTTGATGAAGAGAGGTCAACACAACCATATCTACTTGACAGAGCTGGCAAATACCTTCATTACAAGTTGTGGAGGAAATCTAATCAAGCACTTTCTTCCCCCTTAGCGGCACATGAAATATTAAAAATGAAACAACTGCACAGATTATTTTATTAGGTACTTATTCTTAAAATGAAGACTATTCTATAAAAGGAAAGACACAGTTAATTGGACTTTTCTTTTATTTAGGAATGTGGATATAACCATATATAAAGCTTTGTATGATATTTTAAAAATAACCATTAATAGCTATTAAAACTTCCTTGGAAACTGCTTTCTGGATCTGACATGTAAAGATTTCTTTTCCTTATTTAAACCTTTTCTCTTGCAATGAAATCCAGTTCATTCATTCATTCATGTATTTGTTCAATAGCCTGTCAATGAGTATCTCCCAAGGCTAACACTATTCTAGACCCTAGGGATTCGATGGTGAATCCGCCTAACCATGAGTGTTTGTTATGATACTTTCGTTTTTGGTAAATGAAATGTACTGGAGGGTTCACTATGCCTGTGACTGTAGCTGCTTCTGAAAGGGCAGCTGCCATTGCCTTGAAAAAGTTTGGACAGAGGCTGGGAGACCTATAATGTGGCTTAGAAAGAAATGTGCTAGCCCAAGATTTTCTTCTATGGAGAATTTGAACCAAGGAACTTCTTCAATTTTCAAATTAATATATGTCTATTGTTAGGAGGGAGATAAAATTATAAAGAATCTGAAATCATGAGCAAAAAGGTTCCAAAAGGCAGAATAGGGAACGCAAACGAGGGGCCTGAGCAGATGGCTGTATGGGTAGAGAGCTAGCCGTGCAAGCCTGAATATGAGAGTTCTGATCCTAGTATCATGTAAAAAGTTGAGCATGGTGTTTCTCATGCCTGTAGCTCCAGTTCGGAGAGGTAGAGAGACAGCAGCATTCTGTGGTTTTCCTGGGCTACATAATGAAGTCCAATCCTGTCTCAATAAAATAGAATACAACAATATAAAACAAAGCAGCATAGTAAACAGAAAGAACAGAACAGCATTGGCATGGAGAGGAGAGGAAAACCAGAAATAGCGTAGGAGTACCAGAGAGACAGACACATTCGAGGTATGTCTCCATTGCTTCAGTATCTGTTTGGGTTTCAGCCCAAGGAGACGTTGTTTCCATGACTGTATTTTTAAGGCTCTCACACCCCACTTCTTTGAAGAAAATGGGTATTTCTTGGCTCCTTGTACTTTAAAGAGATCAACTAAATTGCATGCTCTTCTTAGCCACTTAACATGACTCTAAGAGACAAAATATAAAATGCAGCTTTAAAATACATATATCTTATTTTTGGTTATAGAAATTGAACCAGGGCCTTGGTATGCTAAACACGTATTTTATTACTGAGCTATGTCCCCACCCGAGGAGTTGACTTTACACAAAATGATCAGCTTTGAAATAAATAAAAGTTAGTCCCACTTGACCTCTATCTGTATGGATTTACAAGTTTGCCAGTAAATCATGCCAGCAGTTTACAGGGTGCTGTTTTGGGAACCTTTATTCCTCGTTTTAAATATCAACAATTGTGTTTTAACATTACCCCAGAACTGAAATGACATTCAGCCTTTGGTCCAGGAAAGCTTGTCAATCACTTATTTCTTTTGCTCTTTTAGATTCTGTTTTCATGTTATCTTGACTTTGGAATTTAGATCAGATAGCAACAATGTCCACAAAGGCTTGCTTTGGCTTAGTGCTTTGCAGAGCTATAAATGGCCAGCATTTATTCTGTGTACTTCTTTCATGCGTAAGAGCCTTCAATCAGTAACCTTAATAGCCACAAAAACTCTATGAGGTAGAGAGTATAATTATTCCCATTTTACAGATATGGACATATGAAGCAGGGAGGTTAAAACATTTCCAATTCATTACAGTTATTAAATGATGAAGCCAAGATCCAAATATAATTAGAATCTACATTCTGAATTACGACTTTATATGGACTTGTTTCCATAGAAACCATACAAGATTCCAACTAACCAGAGGTTATATTCTTGCTTCTGCTGGAAGTTATACTGCAATAAAAAATAACTCATTCAATAAGTATGCAATGTAATATTAGTCAAGATAAGCAGACAGCATCTTTGCCTTCAAGGGGGACTTTTAGGTTTTCAGTCTTTCATCAGTTTCGTTAGATTTAGTCTTTTTCCTTAGAATCTAATATTCCCTTAGATGAGCTTAAAAGATTCCTGTTTTCAAATAGAAATTTATTTGTTTTATTTTTTAATTCACATATAAAATGATGGGCCTCACTGTGGCCTTTTCATGTGTATCTGTCTTCATTTTCTCTCACACTATCGAGCCTTCTCCAACTGATTTCACGGCCTCTTGCTGGAGAGTTCATAGAATGTGAAGCTGAACAAACCCTGGAACTTTGATAACCTTAGAGAGGTTCATTCTTGTTGGAGCAAATGTTATTGTTGTCAATTATTAATTTGGGAAGGAATTTTCACTCTGACCTTGAACCTAATCCATACTTCTCAGGCTGTGTCCTTAGTTTTAGTTTTTAATCCTTAAGTGTAATAGAATGTGCTGGTTTCTGCTGCATTTAATTTCAGGATGTTTCCTGACTTGTTTTCATTTTTGTAGCATATGAATGGTCCAGCTTAATATAATTTATCAAACCACAATGGCACTGCATCTATTATATCAGGATGAAGTGCAGTGTAGTGTAGCAGGGAAACCTGGATTCTAGGGGCTCAGGGAAAGTCACATTTATTTCTTTTTCACATTGAATAATATTGGGGTGAGCACTTCAGAACTGGCACAGGTGCTCCTTTTTGGTCAGGGACCCCACTCCTCTTAACTCATCATTACTCTATCTGGGGGCAACAACTCTCCCCCAAATAACAGCATGGAGTAAACGGACAGAGTGGTGTCTCTTTCTCTTTAGGAATTTTTAAAATGTAAGTCCCATACATCAGACCTGGCTAGATTTTAGTAGCCATAATTTTATTAGATGGCCACTTTCACTGCAAAGGAGACTGGGAAAAGTAGGGTTTTAGTTGTGTTTTAACAGGACCATGTAGAAATGCGGGTTTGTAACATAAGGTAATAAATACAGAGAGATAATTTGAAGTCTCTGCTACAGGTCTTCCTTGCATGTGTTTCACATTTGATAAAAAATTCACTCTTGGATAGTGTCATCTGGGTCATTAATGAACATAGCTAACCTAAAGATTTTTTCCTGTTTTTATTTTACTTCTCTGTATGGTAATAGATTACATTAGCTACACCTAAAATAAACCCATGTGGAAACATATTAGGCAAAACAGAGAACATACTGGAAGAGTACAAAGAAACTCTAGGAAGACACAAACCTACACAGAGGGCAGTAATTTAGCCACTGGTCAAGAAAAGCTGTAAACAAGGAGTTGAGTCTAAAAATCCACAAGCTAGTCATCTTTGCTACTTCCTTCCTTGCACTGATTTTATTCTCTTCTTCAAGAACAGTTTCCTTCATTTGGTGAAAAACGACATCCAGTAACATCTCTCAGATCTGATATCTGGCGAGGCCGGAAACCTGTGTTCCAAATCTAAAATGCCTGGATCTCTTTGGACAGGTGTTCACCGCTTGCTCAGGGAACTATGGTCAAGGGGCAGTCAGCAGTAACTTGGATGTTATTCCTGTTGCTATCATGATGGAAATACAGAAACAAAAGAAGGCAACTTCCTCATAGGGAAGGTAGGTGTTGACCACATACCACAAACAACTGAAGTGTCTACATGTATGATGTAAAGATACAGGTTGATGGTCCAAATTAAATGATTAGTAAGGATGTGTCCAAAATTAGTTGCAGATAAACATTGCTTAACAAGGCTGTAATTGTATATATTGTTACTGTGTGTTGGGCATTATGCTCCATGCTTTTTAATATATTGAGTCATTGACTCCTTTATAGCTCTATAAACTATTATTATCCCCTTTGCAGATAGCAAAACCTGAATGTAGGATTAGATAATCTACCCGAGGTCATATATATAATTAAATCAACTATACTTGGGTTTTATGTGTATGTACAGTGGTGTGATATATGCATAGGCATGTGCCCACACATGGTCATGCAGCAGCCAGAGGAAGATGTTGGGTATCTTCCTCCATTCCTTTCTGTCTTATTCCATGAGAGAGGGTCTCTCACTGAATCTGAAGTTTGATGTTTCCGCTGGGCTGGCTGGCCACCCAACGTGTCTTGGTTCTCTCTTTTGGGGTTATAGACATGTGCTGCCTGCCTAACTCTCTTTTAAATTATAGGCCCTTGGATTGGAACTTAGCTCTTCATACTTGCCCGACAGACTCTTTTATCCACTAAGCCATCTCTCCAGCTCAAACTATACTTGTTTGAAGGCTGGCTGTGTGTGTGCATATGTGTGTGTGTGTGTGTGTGTGTGTGTGTGTGTGTGTGTGTGTGTATAAGCCAGGAGTCAGCATCGGGTATTTTCCTCAGTTGCTTTATTTCCACTTTATTTTTTGGGGCAAGGCTTCTTAATAAATCTTGAACTCACTATTTTGAGCTACCAAGTACTAGGAGTCTTCTAGTACCTGCTCCCTTAGTGCTGGGATTACAAGTACACGCCACCTTGGGTGCTGGGGATCTGAACTCAGGTCCTCCTGCTTGCATGACCAGCAGTTCTCCAAATAAGTCATCTCACCAGCCCAGGTTTCCATCTACTGGGATAATAAACTACTTCAATCCAGTTCTCTGTCTTGAGTTAAAAACTATGGTAATTTTTCTGTGTGTGTGTGGGTGTGCGTGTGTGTACCACACACAGGGTCCTCTATACAGGCCAAACTCACTATGGAGCTGGGGGTGGCCTTGAGAATGTGATCGTCTTGACCAAGCCTCCTTCGTGTTGCCGGAGATTGAACCCAGTACCTTGCACATGCTAGGAAGGACTGAGCAATACTCTAACTACTTTTTACATTGAATTTTTTTGAGATTATAATTACAACATTTCTCCTTTCCTTTTTCTTCCTTCAAGCCCTCTGAAGTACCCCTCCCCACTCTCCTTCAAATTCATGGCCTCTTTTTTTCACTAGTTGTTACTGCATGCATATATGCATATTCATAAATATTCCTAAATATAACCCATTGAGTTTGTATAATGTTATTTGCATGCATTTTTTCGGGACTGACAATTTGGCACTGGACAACCAATTGGCATGCTCTTCTCTGGGGAAGACCACCTCTCTTGTTCCTAGATTTCCTCAGCTGCCTGGAGGTTGTGTTGGGTTGAAGCCTTATGGGCCTTTCTTCTCTTGTTCACTTTGGCATGTCTGTTTGGTGTCATACTTGTTCAGCTCACTGTTGGTGTAGTTTCTGATGTTACTAGGAGACACAATCTCACAGCAAACTCGCTGATCATTTGGCTCTTACAGCCTTTCCATCCCTCTTCCACACTGTCCCCCGAGCCTTAAGTATGGGAGTGTTTTATGGATGTATGCACTGGGACTGGGGTTCCTAACTCTGCATGTTGATTGGTTGTGGTGTTCTGTGGAGGTCTCCATCTGTTGCAAAGAGACGTTTCCTTGATGAGAAGTGATGACTACGATTATCTGTGGGCACAAGGACAGATGTTTATAGGTTGTTGCTAGGGATTATGCTAGGTTGGTAAATTTGTGGTTACAGATTCTCCGCCAATGACCATGACTTCATTAGCCTTGGGTAGTTGGCTGGGTTCCCGTTACCAGGCAAGCTTTCCCTCTTGCTGAGTGGGTAGTAAGTCAGTCCAATTAGAGAGCTGTTGGTTACCACCAAGTACTGCACCCTTATTGTACCACTCTGGTCATTGATGTGGTTCACAGGCATCATAGTTGAGTAGGATTGTGCTTGCCTCTCCCACTTGGAAGCTTGCATGCCTTCTGGTACCATGAAATCTAGTCTTCAGGGAGGGGACATTCAGATCAGCTCCAGCTCAGGGCCTCTGAGCCCTGTTTCTGAATTGCTTGGTGTTTTTAGCAATAGGAGCTTACCTTTCACCTCTCCCCCAAGGCATCCAAGGACAATAGCAGTAGGCTGAATGTTTTGGGAGTCCCTTGGACAGCCCTGACCAACAGCTCAAAAGAGCCCTTCTTATGGATGGTATTGGAATTTTTGTTAGGTGGGAGCATCATTAGCCTAGACAGTCCATTTCTCTCTCTCTCTCTCTCTCTCAATCACACACACACACCCACACACACCCACACACACACACCCCAGTAAAGGCAATAGTAATAATTTAAAAAGCCATGGATGAAGATCTTGAGGCTAAGCAGTAGTAAACCTTGTAAGGACTTACACTGGCAAATAGGTGTGCCCAGAAATGACACATTCCTACTGATGATCGACAGTAGAGAGGCCATCACTTGTCTCATGGCTTGGCTCAATGCAAACATGATGCTGAGGGCAGGTGTAACCTTTTTTAATGTCTGAAAGGAGAGGGCAAACCCTGAAGTTCTCTGCTGTTTGGGAATAGTAGACCCAGGCTGAGTAATGGTTACCTAAAAAGCTAGCAGATTAAAACAAAAAACAAAATAAGAAACTCTTATTAAGAGGGGGGTGCTGGAGTGGATAGCAAGTAAATTGACAGTATGAAGTGTATGCGGCTTACACTCAATGAAGACAGGAATGTCAGCTAAGGAGGCAAGTCAGAGAAAGTGGGCTTAGCTTCATCAGCCTTTAAATCAGTCACTTCATTTACTCTCCGGATGGGAATGATTAGCTCTAGCTTTGGAATGAGGACTTTGCTCAAAAGTGGCATTCATTATTCAAGCTCCCATCTTCTTGTCTGAGGTAACAAGAGTGCATCATCCTTCATATGATTGCCTGCAAAACAGAATACTACAGAGAGGAAATGGCGTATGGCAACCACTATAAAACAAAGAAAATTAAAAGTTATTAAAAATGTTTTCAGGGCCTGGAGAGATGGCTCAGCGGTTAAGAGCACTAGCTGCTCTTCCAGCGGACCTTGGTTCAACTCCTAGCACCCAACATGGCAGCTCATAACTGTCTGTAACTCTAGGATCTGGCGCCCTTACACAGACATACATGCAAACAAAACATCAATGTACATAAAAGTAAATACATCTGTTCTTTTCTTTTCCTTTTTTTTCTGAGACAGGGTTTCTGTGTAGCTTTGGAGCCTGTCCTGGAACTAGCTCTTGTAGACCAGGCTGGCTTCGAACTCACAGAGATCCGCCTGCCTCTGCTTCCCGAGTGCTGGGATTAAAGGCATCCACCACCACCGCCTGACTAAAAAGAAATACATTTTTAAAAGAAAAAAGGGAATGCTTTTAGAGTGACATCAGTTGGTATACATCGGTAGAGATGGCAAAGTTTCTAAATTGCTTGCCAAGCAGCTGTTGCTGAGCTTCTTGAGAGCCTCATGTACCCCTGAGACCCTACTGATTTCCTCACTATAGTCATAGGATTCACCTCAAAGGTTTGATTTGAGAATTAAATGATGGAAGAAAAGAGTTTAGCATGGGGCCCTGTTCTCAGCAATGTTACACCTTCACTATTATTTTTATTATAGGCATAATAAAATGGTAGTAAATTTCA
This sequence comes from Ondatra zibethicus, assembly GCA_004026605.1. Taxonomy (NCBI): domain Eukaryota; kingdom Metazoa; phylum Chordata; class Mammalia; order Rodentia; family Cricetidae; genus Ondatra; species Ondatra zibethicus. Next base: position 100,450 of record PVIU01004051.1, read on the forward strand.
AACTAGTTTCTACATGAGTGTTCACAACTTAGGAAATGTGATAGCATTCACGTTCATTAACTTTGATCTAGCTAACCTCTCAATAAAATGGCCATTCATGTACCTCACTTTCATTTTGATATTTTCCACTATCGAGTTGACACCTTCTCACCTCTCCTTCAAGTCCACAGTTCTAGGGGATGACTAAGAACTGACCCAGGCTGAACCGCAGGAAAATGATGGGCTGGCAGGGCCCTGCTAGTTCTTAGTATAAGAGGCTATGGAGAAAGTTCCGAAGAACTCTTTTCTTGGGCAGAACCCATCTGCGATTTTGAGGCTAAGCAAAGGTAGGCCCATCACGTCATTTGGTGAGGGAGCAGCAGTGGAGGATGAGGTGGCCTACTATCTCCTGCTGATGCAAATCAGAAACCGGGGGTTAGAGTCCTCAGTGAGCAGCTGGAGTGAGAAGAGAGAGTGAGGAGTTTCAGCCACAGAGTGGGGGCTGGAGACTGTAGAGAAAACACCCGCCCAACTGTTTAGGGACGCTGTCTCAGAAGCTTAACAGGGCAAGGCAAACATTTGAGTTTCAGGAGTTCTCTATGCAGAGGATAAAAGAAATGTAATAATACACTTTTCTCTTATAGTATTGGAGGTTGAATCTAGGGCTTGTACTGTTAGACAAGCATTCCCTATAACTTGAGCCTCCCTCCCCATTTTTATTTTTGACTCAATTAATCACTAGTATTGAGACAGGGTTTTGCTATGTATCCAAGGATGGCACTGAACTCACTAGATAGTTCAGGCTAGATTATAACTCACAACAATCATCTTGCCTCGGACTTCCCTCCTCTGTGCTGGGATTAGCGGCACGTACCACCCCGACTGATTTAGGATTGTGGTTTTTAAAAAGCCGAGACTGTCTGCAGTTTGTTTGAAGTGACTTTTTCAGGAATTCTTTCCTGGCCCGGAACTGAATGTGTAAATGTTTGCTTCTACACATCGGTTGTGTAGCTGATACTCCCAGTTCTGGGAGGGTAGTTATATCCTGGGCATATCCTAGGGAGAGCTTTGATAACAGTATACTGTCACACCGAAGACTTGCAGAACTACTTTCTGACTGTATCCCAGCTTGGTGCTTTCATATATACGATGCTATCTTATAAAAATGTGCCAAGATCCTGAAAAATATCTCTATCATCATCATCATCGTCATCATCATTATTTGGATAGGAAGTGGGTGGGGAAGATAAGTATTTTGATTCCTATTTAATATTTAAAATTAAAGGCCAGATTAAAGGACTAGAGTTTGAGGCAAACATAAAGCCTTGAATGTAGAGATTGTCAAGTACTACAAACCATAAAGTGTGTTATTAACTAGAAATGGTTCCTTTTTTTCCCTTGAAAACATTCAAGTCACACATACTTGTTAAAATATTTTTTAAATGCTGTGTTTACATCTCAAAGTAAACATTCTACCACTGACTCCTAAAAATGTTTTAGGTTGTGGTTATAGCCTACGGGAAAACACATCCTTGGCATACACATACTCACACAAAAGGGAAAATAACTCAGATTTTTAACTGATGAAACTTTAGCCTTTAATACATCTAAGAATGGTATAAGCCTAAAGTTTGTCTGTTTGCAACAACCAAAGAATGTGTTTCACACAGCATAACTGGAGGTTTCAAGGAAGATAGCTAGTGTCCATGCACTTAATAAATGACTACTGATTTCTTGAATGATGGCGGAAACTCCTTGGCTAGAACATAATTCTGGTCCCTGCCTGAGTAGTTTTGCGTGACCTTCGATAAATTAATGTGTTTTCTCCAAGACACTTCAGAGTACTTTTTTATTTCAAGGGCTGACTTTAGCCCAGTCACTGCTTTTGGGTGCGGAGTTGCTGAAGGCACGGCTTTTTTTTTTTTCTCTTTCCATTTTTGAAAGCAGTGTCCTCTTTGCATTTTAGAAACACAGTTCCTGGTCTAGAGTAAATTTTGGGAATTTATGGGCGCTATTAGGCAGATTGCATTCTTGGCAATGCATTCTTCTCAGTGAGTCTTTTGATACGTGGCGTCGAAAAGGCCAGTCCTGTTTACTAAGAGGTAAGTATCCACAGTATCTACTTACATAGATCTGTGCCGAGAGGGTAATTTTTCCACCCAGCCACCCGCCAGCACCCTCCAGCTTGGGATCTGGGTCCCCAGGCTACAGGGAAGAGTTCGGCACGGGAAGCTCATCTTGCGGCCCTCTGATTGGCCAGTTCGCACTCCACTCATTGGGCTCCCGGCTCTGATTGGCCACGACGGCACCCCCTCGGCCCGCGACTACTTTGTGTGCTGGGGCGGCGCGGCTGGGTCCTCCCGCTCAACTCACCCCGCGGGCCGGGCTGAGGTAGCCCTTCGGCCCACGGCTCAGCATCGCGGGCGCCAGGATCCCAGAGTGCGAGCGGGTAGGAAGCATCCCAGGGAAAAGCCTCTCCCTCCCTGTGGTCTCCTGTACTCAATAAACTTCCGCCTCTGAAGGGCTGTGGCAGCTGCGGCCCGGGGAGGCCGGGCTTCGAACTCGGGCCCTTGCAGGAGGTCTTCGCGTAGAGGTGGAGACAGAGCCCGCAGGGTAGCCCGACCGCCCAGAGCCGCCGTGGCAGCGGTGCCATCGTGTGCTCGTGCTGCAACGGATAAGCAGCGAGAGCACCCAGAAAAGTAGCGCGGAGCCCGCCTGAGCTCCAGGGCGACGGGCTTGGCCGCCAGGGCGCAGGGAGTGTCGTTCCCTTCAGCCGCCGGCCCTCAGGCGGCCTAAGGCCGGTGTGGACCGGAGCCCGAGCCCGCGCGCGGCCGCTGTCCCGCTGGAACTCGGGTCCCGCCGGGGCCCGGGGATGCTGCAGCTCCGCTGTCCACCCGCACAGAGGAAGGGGACGGGGAGGAGCCTGTGCACATGCCAGGGTCGCCGGAGGAGGCCGCGGCCGGCGCATGCGCGCCCTCCCCCAGAAGGCTGGGACGCCGAGGGGCGCGCGCCCCTACCCGCGCGCGCACGCTCGCTCGCCTGCCCGCCCGCCCGCCCGTTCGCTCGCGCCGGCCGGCCGGAGGCTTCCCCGCCTGCGCTCCGGGTCGGAGCCACTCCGGCGCGTGCGCGCGTGGTCTCGGGCCGACCCGAGTGGCCGGGTTCCCTCGGCTCCAGGCCCCCCACCGCCCCCTCCCGGCTCCCAGCCAACCCGTTCCTCCCTTTCCTCACGGAATGGGGCCGGCGCTGCTCGGGGTCGCGCGCCCTGGACCCGGCTCGCGCTCGGTCTCGCGCTGTCAGCCGCTGCCTGGCTCGCGCCGCCTTGCGCTTTCCCTCAGTCAGTGGCGCCGAAGGCTCCGTTAAGCGGCGGCCGCGGTTCCTGTTTCCGTTTCTTCCTCTCCCTTCAGTCGGGAGTAGCATCCTCCACCCCGCCACCCCTCCCACTCTCCCGGCGCGGCCAGCTGCGGCTGAAGGCAGTGGCTGTGGCGACGGGGGACGGCGCCGACCGCCTCGCTCCCGCCTCGGGTAAGGGGGCGTTAGGGAGCCGGGCCCCGCGCGCCGCGGGCTCCAGGACGGGGCGGGCGCGGGCTCTGCGGAGCCTGGGCTCCGGGCGCTCCTTCCTCCTCCCGCCGATCCCAGGCCTGTTGCTGCAACTGCTGCTGCTGCTGCTGCTCATCCCGCGGCCCCGGGAAAAGTGGGGAGGGAGCCCCCGAGATGCCCCGGCGGTGCCTCTGCGCGGGGAAGGGTGAGGGGCGCCGTGGCGTCTTGCATCCCGGCTCAGGGCAGGGGCCGGAGCCCGGGACCCGAGGGATGGGGGCGGGGTGGGAGGTGTCCCTCAGCGCATCTCTGCACCTACCGCTCCTCTCCTTCACCCCCGGCAGCCGGGTCCCCGCGGTCAGACCGTGGGAAGGTGGGCTTCTTTGCTTTGCGGGGTTTCTGTGTGGACTTCGGGGGCTGGGAGTCGGAGTGAACCTGCACAAAGATCCGCTGAGGCTGGGCAGTTAATGGCTTGGGTGCCTCGGTAGCCCCCTTTCCTTTGATCTGCAAATGACAAGCTGGCGGCTGTTGGAGTGGCTCAACTTATTTGGGAAGGTTAAATGAGTCATCTCAGTTCAGCGAGATCTGTCCTGCTGGAGTTGAGGGTTTTTTTCGGTGGCAGCACCTGTACTCCGGACGTGGGCATCGCAATCTCCAGAGACGTATTTCTTAAGTTAAATGGCATTGTCATGATGAGGGTTTAGCACCCTGGTGAGCTTTTAGCATTTTGTCTTTAAACATTGAGGCCTTGAAGAAAAGCAAGGGGATTGGTGTTTTTCGTTTTTGTGTCTAGTTTTGCACGTTACTTTTAAGGAAACATAAGGAGAACCCAGGAAAACTATACCCTCCAGTAGATCACTCCGAATTTAGAGGTTTCAGGGAATAGATGCAACACAAGTTTTATCAGCTTAAGAGTTAAATTTATCACAAGTCACTGACTTAACTTTGCCTTTGCTCCGTAGAAACTCTTAAGTAGGTCTTAGTTTTTCTTGCTCTTCCTGGGGTTTAGTACTTATTTATTTTCTTGATTAAAGTTCTATTCTATATGCATACTGCCTTTAAAGGTTGTATCACATATGAAGCGTTTTAGGAGAGAAATCGTATATTGAAGCAAAGGAGTAAGATGTTACTTTTCTTTAAGGCAGCCTAGAAGTCTGTGCCAATAATACGGTCCTCCACATTGCTGTCCCTGTGAAATAAGAAGTCTTAATTACAAATACTGCAGTGTCTTAGCACATACAAGCATTTGAAATTATAGGCCGGTTAAAAATGTAGGGAACGAGAGATGAATAGACTATAAGGAGCCTACAAGGGTGGTTTGGAGGCATGGGTTTTCCGTTTGCTCTTCTATAAGTCGAGAATTCTGTTTGAGTTGAAGAGCTGAGCAGCTGGAATGAGACTTGCATAGATTGCAGGAACGTGCAGAGATGTCTTTGATCAGATAGTGAGTTAATGTGAAGGGTGTCTTGTGATCCACTAGGAGAGTGATTCAAAATAATTTACATATGGTACACTACAGATTGTATTTTAAGGAATTTTTAAAAATTTAAAGTCTTTTTAGGTTGTTTTCCTTACAAATCAGTTCTATTTAAGGTGTGTAGAACTGAGCCCAAGACAAGCATTCTGATTATATAACTCAGTCTTTTTAAAAAATACATTCTAAGCAGCTTTTTTTTTTAAAAAAAGGAATAACAATGTCCTCAAAAGTGATGAATTTTTAAATTTGCTAGTGGGTTACAAAAATTTGTGTTTCTTGTTTGTTTTTTAAATGCAGTTATTTTAGGTTGGTCTAGAGGGGGAGCTAGTGCCAAAGCAAAGTGTAGCTTAATAGCTATTTGAACTTTTAAAACATCTAAACCAAATTTTTATGACCAGGAAAATTGTACATTTTAAATTAAAATACCAGAGGCATTGAGGTGGACATATAAACTGTATTATTTATTTATTATTTGTGGGTGTATATCTTGGGTATTAGAAATTAGTCTTAAAAATCAGTTGTCATGAATAATAAAAGGAGGTGTTTAAGTTTCTTGAACTCATGTAAAATTTCTGGAAGTGTGTGCTAAAACTTGAGTATGTTGTGGCATTTTCTTACTCCTCTTGTGCAGTGCCTTAAAAGTGAAAATGTGTCCTTGACCCTTTGTGCACATTGAGTGTTTTTGCTTTATTAATCCACACTCCCTATAAAGTAAAATAAAAAGCTTCAAGTTGAGTCTTGGAGGGGCAGATACATCCATTGTATAGTGAGTTTTCTCTGTCAAAAATAGATAATCTCAGCAAGAAAATGGGCCATTTGGGTAGCTGGACAGCAAAGTCTCAAGGTCATTTTGTAATCCTATAATATGATGTTGACTTTGTTTGAATATAGAATAGTTATTTTGTGATCTGTGGCATTTTAATTTCTAAACTATAATGTGTTTGATTTGTTCTTTAGGTCCACACAAAGAAATTGATAATGATGTGTATTTTAAAAAAAATCATTAAACTATTTAATTTTTTCAGGATAGAGATTGAGCCTTTTGTTATTCATACTCTTCACATAAGTAAATAGAATCTTACTAGTGCTAATTAAAAAATAGATTTCTTTCCATGCAGTGGTTATTGATTTATTTTATAATTTGCATGGTAAAAACATATTGGTTTAAGTAAATGATAAATGCACACATTTTATAGCATACTTATAAATCTGGAAGTATTTCATTTTACAAATGCAAGATTTTAAAATTTCAGTACATTTCTTCCTTAAAATTAGGAAACAAAAGTAAGATTGTAAGCAACTCTGAAAACGAGGAGTACTCTCTATGTCCAGCCATGCTTTTCAGAGGAGCACGGCAGGAGTAAGGATTGTGCAGGATCCCCTTTGGTTCTCTCAATCCACCACAAAGTATAATGGATTGCTGTGTGAATTGTTTTTTAACTTGCAATGAGACAGTGAAACGTGTTTAAACACATATTTACAACTGATTTTTAAAGAGGCCTTTGAAAAATCCCCAAGAGACTAGAGAATTTATGTGATACTGTATGTTTTCCTTCTAATAGAATATGGGTCAAATAGGCTGTGGAATGTCAGTTTAAAGTTATTCTCGTACATTACTGAATGCATAGTGATAAAGAATTAGTTTCATTTAAGTTGTCTGTTTTCTTTTGTGAGGCAGGATCTTACTCTGTAGCCCTGGTTGGCCTGGCAGGCACTAGATATAGCTCAGGCTGGCCTTGAATTTACCCTGCCAGCTTCTGGGATTATAGACCTGGGGCATTACACTTATTTATTTATTTTTCCTCAAGTTGATTTTATTTGCCAGAACCTAGTACCTCACGCATGCTTTACGATTTGAAACAATAATTCTTTTTTTTTTGTGTGCCAAAAATGACATTGTAAGGGGGGAATACTATTTAAACAAGATGCCAAATCTTATTAATACTTAGACCTAGATAAACCTTCCTAGGGTATAGATAGCACAAACTAATGGACTGGGGAAATGTAGCTTAGTTGGTGGAGTGCTTGCATAACATGCATGAAGTATTAGATTTGATCTTGATCCCTAGCACTGTATAAATGGGGTGCGGAGTTAAAGGCAGGATGGTTAGAAGTTTAAGACTAGCTAGGGATAGAGACACTGTCTTAAACCAACAAACAGAAAAACAAAACCAGGAAGACAAAAAACAAACAAACAGTAACCTTCCTCACAAACCAAATACAAACCATCAAACTAAACATATCCCAGTGTTTATAAATGACTTGATTTTATACTTACTTTATATATTTCTAATACAATTGTTAGTAAATTTAGCTCATTGGTAAAGGTGGGAAATAATAGCTTTTCTACTAAATCTAGTATCTGGGACTTGGGAGCAGTCTCTGAATACAGGAGGCTCAGAGATGCAGAGGATTTTACTGGTTGATGAGCCTGTCTTTGCGTTTCCTTGTGTTTTATATGGCTTACTCTGTAGCCCAGGCTAGCCTCAAGTTTTCTGTGATCCTCACATCAGACTTTTGAGTGCTGGGATTGCAGTCATATGCCACCAGGTCCTGTTCTATCTTTATCTTTATAATGTATTTTTTTCTCTTAGGTTCATAGACTTTTCAGGTAAAATTTTAGTTGGTGGGTTGCATAGATTTGTTCTAATGACTTCATACTTTTTTGAGGCAAAGACAGAAGACCAGAATACCAGTTTGTGAAAATGACTGTAATTTAATTTGAAAAGGGTTATGGGATGGTGGTTATGTATCTCAGTGGTAGAACATGTGCTTAACACCAAAAGCAACAGAGAAAGGTAGTAGGAATTAGAAAGATTGCCAGTTATATTATTCTATTTAAGACAGCCTTCTAATTTCCTGGGATGCATTCTCTTGTCTCTCATATTATTTCCTTCTTTGTCAGTAGAGTTCCTGAGTTACAAGGAACTGTTTAAGACAATGAGTTACTTATCTTTGCATACCTCTTTGCAGTAATACATTGTAAAAAGCAAACCAGAACATGAGCTTCACTAAAGAGAACCCAGTATAAAATGAACAACAGTGTTCCCTGCCCCTGGGAGTTCACAAGGAGAGAGTGTTGGATAATTAGAGCCTTACTCACTTTTTATCAGACTGGTTCAGTTTAGTAGCAAGTGGTTACAGTTTTGATGTCTCGCTTTGAGTATTTCATTCATTCACAAATCAAATGTCAAAGATTATAATTTTGAGAAAATACTCAGAATCAGCTAAACTATGGTAAACATTTTAGATTTTTCTTATTTATTTATTTTTTTTAGAAAGTTAACAAAATTCTAGGGCTTATGTAGGTGGTTCCTGAAATTCTTGTGGCCAAAAAGCATTTCCTTGTCCTTGGTAAATTGATCCTTAAGGAATGGAGGGTTACTGAGTAACCCCGACTCTTACAGAATTACAGCTGTCTTGACCTTCATTATCCAGATATTAGCACAGCTTGACACTGCATATAAATTGTCAGGTGTGGATATAATCAGTGATATGTTACTTTTAATTTGTAAGTATCTCAAGAATACTGATGTTCTCAATGCTGAATAAGTATTGTCTACTAAAAATGGCCAAATGGTGAACTAAAGAAACCTGCTAATGTACAGTTATGAGCAGTTCCTCTTAATAAAAAAGATGGTATTAGCACTTAACTGTAATGGCACAAAGATAAAATGAAAAATGGTATCAGCAAAAATGCTCATTTTCTAGCAGTTTTAGCAGACCAGGTAGCAGGTAAGAATAACTCCTGGAATCTGTAACTGTGCAGAGGATTAGAACAGTGCAGATAATACCCCAAATGAACTAATGATAAGCATTGTTTTTTTTCAAATCAAGAATTGTATGCAGATTTCCTTAGTGTATTTTTATTCAGTTTCTATTATTGTCTGCTTCCATTGCAAACGAAAGATTAGAAAGTAAGTTACCTATTTTGGGATCTGGAAAAGGAGAAGGACTTGACATATAGAAAAAAGCTTGCTGTTTATTCAGTGTTTTGCTTTGTAGCCATGCCACTTTTGAACTTGTGATCTTGCCTTTGCCTCCTTCCTCCCTGGTGCTTGTACTACTGGTATGCATCATCCCACCCAAGTATTTATTTTAAAAAGTAAAGAAAAAAATCCTTCTAGTTTTATTGAGATATAATTAGCAAAAAATTACATATTTAATGTATATAATGTTATTGATATATATGTAAAATATAGAAAGTACTGCAGTAAAATATGTCACATAATTATGTTTTTATATTGTAAGAACATTTACAATTTCTCTTAGCAGATTTCAAGTGTGCATAACGGTGATGCTAACTGCTACCACATGTGCATTAAATTTCTAGACGGTATTTGTCCTGCATAAAGCATGCTGCAGTGGAACTTTGTGCCCTTCATCCAGCATCTCTCCATTTCTTTTTTGCCCCGAGTCCCTGGTACCTACCATCTATTTTTTACTTCTGTGAGTTTGCCTTCTTAAAATCCCACATACAAATGAGGTCATCAGGCAGTGTTTGTTCTTCTGTACTTCGCTTGTTTCACTTTGTCTGATGTTCTCCACGTTCATCTTAACAACATTGTAGAGGAGGCAGAAATTTAGTTATCCTTTTAGTGTTTCTTCCCCCTCAATCTGGGTCTGAGAATTAAATTTACATAAAATGGATGAGTAGAAGAAACACATCCAAATTTACTTCATGCAAATCTTCTACACTGAACCCACATAAGGAAACATCATAGAGACAGAGTGGAACACTTACATGGTCAGTTGGCAAGTTGTGAAAAGGTCTTTTAACAAACTTTGTACACAGTTCTCTTGGTTTCAGCTTACCAACTTTGATAAGCATGTTGGTTTGCCTTTTAAAAACAAGGAAGGCATTTTTTCACATGGGAATTTCATCTCCTGCATAAGAAAAAGATGGAAAGTCAGAGTGGTTTTCTTGCACCTGCTGTTTTTTAAGTGCTTTTAACTTGAAATTGCCAATGTACCAAAAAAGTTTATTTATAGATAGGATTTCCTTTTTAAAGTTTTTATTTTATTTTATTTATTTATGTTGTGCTTAAGAGTACATATAGAGCCAGAAGAAGGCATTGCATTCCCTGGAGCTGGAGTTACAGGTGGTTGTGAGCTGTTAAGTGTGGGTGTTGGGGATCAAGCTTTGGTCCTCTGGAGGAGCAGCAAGTGCTTTTAATTGTTGAGCACCTCTTCAGCTCCATCTTTTATAACATTTAAAGGCTGAATAAGGTAAAATAAACTTTATACACTTATGCATGCACATATATTTTTGTCTCCACATGCCTGAGTTCAGCATAGAGAACTGGGTTGTAGCTCAGGTTGATTTCTTTTGTCTAGTATTTATGAGGCTTTTGGTTCTGTCTTCAGTATTGCACAAGCAAAACAATAACACCCTTTTAATAACAAACTGAGAATTTAAAATGCTTGAAAGGAATTGGAACACATATAGACTTTTTCACTAAACAATGTGTTAACTATTTGCAAAGTGTTCACATTGTACTTGGTATTGTAAATAATCTATATAATTTAAAGTATATAGTAGCAAATTATAAAGTAGGGTTCTATGTATCCTACTGCAGGTTATATGCAAATACTGTGCCATTTTACATAAGGCACTTGGGAATCTGTGGTTTTAGTTATCTGTGGGAGGGGCTGTTTTATTTTCTTAATATATTTTTTAAAATATTTATTTATTTTGTATACAATATTCTTTCTACATGTATGCCTGCAGGCCAGAAGAGGACACCAGACCTCATATTACAGATGGTTGTGAGCCACCATGTGGTTGCTGGGAATTGAACTCAGGACCTTTGGAAGAGCAGGCAATGCTCTTAACCACTGAACCCGGAGGGGCTGTTTTAAAGCTAACCCCATAGATGCTGAGAGACTGCCACATTTCTCTTGTTTGCTCTCTCTCTCTCTCTCTCTCTCTCTCTCTCTCTCTCTTTTTTTTTTCTGAGACCGGGTCTCACCCTATAACCTTGGCCGGTCTGTAGGTCTCTATGTAGGCCAGACTGACCTCGAACTCCCAGAGTTTGGCCTGTCTCTGCCTCTTGAGTGTTGGAATTAAAGGTGTGGTCCTCAAATCCTTCCCTGCACAGGTGATTCACTTACCTATTGGTGATTTCATCTAGGTTGGTTCTGTGTTTTAGCTATTAGAGATAATGCTTCACTTGTAGTGATATTTTGTTTGTTAAAAAAAGGGTTTTATTTATTAAGACCGGTTGGAATTCATGCTATGTTTAGTGAATATGGGGTACAGAGATCTCTTCGACATACCTGTTTCATTCCCTTTGTATGTGGGTCACTGGAGCATATGTTAATTCTGTGTTTAAGTTTTAGAGGAATCTCCATACAGGTTTTGTAATGGCTGTACCAGTTCGCATGGCTGCCAGCAGTGTAAGAAGGGTTTCCTTTTCTTTATATTCTTATTGAGTCTTGCTATCTTGTCTGTTTGTGGTTCTCTTATCTTAAAATAAGAATTATTATTCTTATTTATATGGCATTTTCTTATTTTAAGTTAACATGATAACTTAGGGATTCACTCTGTGTCTAGCCATGAACTCTTGATACTTTTGCCTCTTCAGATATTAAGGACATGAGCCACCACACCTTGTTTAGTAGTCACTCTTAACAGGTGTGAAATTGTGGTTTTGATTTGTATTTCTTCATTGTGTTCTTTTTGAAAAATGCTTATTTAGGTCTTTTTGCCCTACTTTTAAAACTATGTTATTTGTGTTCCTGCTGTTGAGTTAGTTTCTTATCTACTGTGTTCCTTCTCAGTAATTTTATTATTCATGTTATTTTTTTTTTTTTAGAAAAAAAATCACATTTATTTGGAGCTAATTAAGATTGCAATCTAGGAAGCTGGGCATGGTAGTATATACCTGTCAGTACTAGAGAGACTGATAGAGGAGGCCAGTGAGACCCTGCTTCAAAATAACAAACTAACTAAATAAAAAACAAAAAAATTATGAACTGGTAAAATTACAGATTTAAGGCAGTTTTGAAAATTTGCTTCACTGTTGCTATCCCTCTCCCCCTCCCCCTTTTAAAACTTCTATTGATTCTTTGTGGATTTCACATCATGCATTCTGAGCCCACTCATTTCCCTGTCCCCTCACATCCACCCTCTGCCCTTGCAACCTTCCTCCATCAAAACTAAATTTAAAAGAAAAACCAAAACCAAACAAAATGGAAGAAAGAAAACAAAAACAAAGAAGAAAAAAAAAAGAAGACTCTTGTATTGAAAGCTTTAGTGTGATCAGTCCAGACAGTTCACCCTTTAGTCTGTCTTTACTTGCAAGTATTCATTACCCTGAGTCTGGCTCAAAGCCTTTGGTTTCTGCTACATCAGATAATGAATGGGCTGTTACTGGGGCTTCTCTTGGTTATCCTGTTGCTGTCCTGGATCATGGAGACCTTGCTGTTTTGGATCTGTAGGTTCATCCCCTTCACATGCTCCAACAGTTTGTAGATTCAGTGGTTGTTGGGGTGGGCCAACTCATAGTCATAGCCAGGTTGGTCATCTTGCTAGTACTACCTGGATGAGCTCTCTAGTACTGCCTTGGTTAGCTCACTCAATATAGCCTACAGCAAGGGGCAGGGCCAGTTCTCTTGCTCTCAGACCCTCAAATCTGGATTCCCCTCACTCATATCACCAGGGTTAACTCTACTGTTTTGTAGGCCCCTCTCTCCCAATTGCTGTAGGTGTTATATGGGATGGGGTGGGGTCGGGTGTAGGGGAGTCAACTCATGCCCTCAGGGGAGGGCTGGCTCACCTGTGACCCTAACAGGGTCAGCTCCAGTGTGCTGCCTAGGCAAGGTGAGGTCTGCTCTCCTGTGCACTGTAGCTGGTATAGGCCAGGACTAGTTCTCTGACTCTTATGACCTGGGCCAGCCTGCCTTTTCTTTTTCCCTTCCCCATCTGCCTTTCTCCTTCCTCTCTGCTCCTTCTTTTCTCTGTGCCTTGTTGTTCAGATTGGCTTTGAACTTGCAATCATCCTGTCTCACTTAGCCTTCCTCAGCCTCTTGGAGTGCCTGGCCTGCATTTAGTGTTTTGATTGAATACAGGGTCAAAGGAAACCAAAAGAGTTAGATACTGATGTTGGCCATGTGACTAAATGTATTAACCAAGGCAAGCCTTTATCCTCTTGGGTGTCTGTTTTTTTTTTTTTTTTCCCTTTACGAAATGAGTTTATAGCATGAATTCTAATTGGTCCTAATAATAAAAATCCGGAGTCAGATATAGGAGTTAATGCTGAAGATCAGAGAAGCACAGAGGCAAGCCATTAGAGAATTATTTTACTTCTATCAGTGCTCAGACCGAAGGGGCGATCCTATCCTCAAACTGCATCTCTATGCTATATCTGTCTCCACCAAACCTCAGACTCAACTGTTTCCACCAAACCAAACCTCAGACTGCCATGAGCTCCTGTCTCCTTCAACCTTATATTCCTCTTTCCACCCAGCCATATCACTCCTGTCTCCACCTCCCTAGTGCTAGGAGCACCTTTGTGTGAGCTCTGTTTCTCTTTTAGATAAGATTCAGTCTTACAGCCTTGAAATAATAGAGAGTCCTCTGCTTCTATGTTTTGAGTTCTGGGATTAAAGGTGTGTGCCACCTCTTCGTGGCCTCTAGTGGTTTAGCTGTGCACTCTGATCTTCAGGCAAGCTTTATTTGTTAAAACATAAACAAAATAACACTATATGAATTGTTTTACTTTTTAATGCTATTGTCTGGTTTTCAAAGCTAGGTAGATACTCTCTGACCTTTTCCTTAATTATATCTTAACTCTGTAACTACTGTCCTTAAATATAGCCATATTCTGAATAATATTTAAAAAATAGGCTATGTCTGCTATGGTCCTAACATCACATGCTAACATGTTGAAACCCATCCTCTACCTTCATGGTAATAAGAGGTGTGGGGACTTTGCAGAGTGGTTAGATGAGAAGGCCAGAACTCTAGAATGTGATTAGTGCCAAGGGAACCTATTCATTCTTTCCACTAGAGAGAATTTGATGGCTGGTGAGATGCCTCAGAGGGTAAAAGGACTTGCTTCACAAGCCTGCGTTTAAACCCCCAGATTCCTTGGTGGAGGGAGTGAACCAACTCCTAAAAGTTATCCTCTGGCCTCCACGTGTATACCTTGGCACACCCCTGCTTATGTGTGTGTGTGTGTGTGCACACACATACACATATAAATAATAATAGTAAAACAAGGTGCCATCTGTGTAACAGATCCAGCCCTCACCAGAGATCAGATCTGAGCCTTGATCTTGGATTTTGTACTGCCCTGAATTGGGATCAACACATTTCTGTTCTTCATAAATTGCTCAGTATCAAGTATGTTGTTATAATATCCTGAACAGATTAAGACATGCTGTACAAGAGGATTCAGCAGTGAATAAATTTGGGGCTGCTTGGAATTAGCATCATGGGCAATTAAACATTTTCATGGGTATTATTTTAGTTCATGTGCGTAGTTCTGAGAACAGTTAATGCTTTTTTCTCCCTCTCTCTTTTCTCCCTTCTGAGATAGGGTTTCTGGCCCCGTCTGGCCTTATACTTACTCTTCCTGTCCTGCCTCTTGAGTACTGGCCTTGCAGGTGTTTACCACTGTGCTCAAGAATGGGGATACTATGGTTGAGAAGATGAGAAAAAGACGGTATTGCTTTACTTTTTTGCTCTGTGGGCAAAAGGCGGGATGTAACAGTTTTAGCTTAAATTTGTGCCAACCTGGGCTCAAAGTGGTCAGGTGGGATTGGCTGTTTTTCAAAGAAAAATAAAAGCATGGCTATTTCAGGGGAAACAGACTTAGAGCAGAAATGATAGGTTAACAAGCTAAGACAAAGATGCTTATATGGGTGACTAAAAAAATAGGAGTGTGTATGCATACCTATGTGTTATATAAGTATGTCTGTATCAGTAGTGAGCACCACACTTGAGTAGGCTGGTGTCAGGTATATGCCAAAGACCTAATGTGCATTTTCCATGCAGTATGAAAAAGAGAGGACACTGAATAACTAGTGAAATTTAAAGATCACAGTGCTATAATTATTTTCAGATATTTAGTAATTTGACTCAGAAGCCTTCAGGACTTATTGTAATATTGATAATAGTAGGAAGTATGGCTGTAGAATTATTGGTATTTATTTTTACCCAACATTGTAGAATACATGAGTGGTAACCCACAGAGCAGACCTCTGTGGAGGAGGGGGACATAGTTATAAATATATTTTAATGATGCTGTTATTATAACAGCATAAGAAAAATTGTTTCATGTTTTATAGTCATACTTTTTGCTCAAGTGTTATTTCTAAATTAGGTAAACCACTTTATGGTAACCAGAAATATTCCAAAATCAAAACAATATTTAATGTATGAAGATTTGTCACTTCTGACAATATTATAAAAATCACATTAAGATTTTTAAGCAGTTGTAAAAGTTGGATCCCAATGCTTTTAGCAGTGACAGCATTCTAGGAATAAATGCAGTGTTCCCTAAAAGAACTGTGGGATGCTCTTTTTTGGTGTATGGTATGCCAAACTTATTCTAAAATGACCTACTGAATTGAATACATATACATGTCTAAGACCTCACTGTGTAATCAGAAAAACCCCAATATAAAAGTAAAGACCCCACTTTCTATACTTTTCAGGCCATCAGAATCCCCCCCCCCCAATTTAGTCATAATCCCAGGTTTGTAATCCCAACAGGTAGGAGGCTGAATCAGGATGATTGAGTTCAAAGCTAATTTAGGCTACACAGTGAATTCTTGGTCAACTTTAGCTACATAGTGAGTGCCAAGGAGTAGGAATGCTATGTGATAGAGTTTTTGTCTGGCATAGTCAAGGTTATGACTGAATTTAATCTCTAGCACAAAAGAAGAATCATGTTCTCCCAGGGAATATTTGTTTTCAGTAGTAATAAGTGCACAACTGTTATATGATACAGCCATTTCTAAATTTAGAATTCCTGTTCTTGATACATTTCTTATTAAAATAGATGTTATGAATTAAGATTTTGTTTTGTTTTTGAGACAGTGTCTCACTATGTAACCAACATTGGTTCTCTTGCCCCAACTTCCCAACTACTGGGATTATAGGCAAGTGTCATCATGCCCAGATCTGCCAAGTTCCTCCTTTCTTTATGCCATCTCTCCCTGTCCTTTTGTTTTTGACAAGGTCTCACGACTGTATAGCCCAGGCTGGCCTGGTATCCTCTATGTAGATTGGTGTAGGATATTTATACACTATGTGAAAGTGTATTGCTGTGATTGGTTTAATAAAGAACTGGATGGCCAATAGCAAAGCAGGAGGTGTAGTTGGGAATTCAGGCAGAGACCGAGCGAGCAAGGAGTAGGAGATGAATCTAGGCACGTGTGGCAGGAAACATGGAAGAAGCAGGATATGCGGCATGTGACAGATTGTAGATTAATAGAAGTGGGTTAATTTAAGTTATAAGAGCTAGTTAGGAACAAGCCTAAGCTATGGACTGAACTTTCATAACTAATAACTGATGTGTCTTTATTTGGGAGCTTGCTGGTGGGATAAAGACTTGTTACAGTAGACCAAGCTAGTTCTGAACTCCCAAAGATCTCCTTGTTTCTGCCTCCCTAGCGCTGGGATTAAAGACATGTACCGTCATACCAGCATCTTTCCTCTTATTCCACACTGCCCTTAAATTTACTATGTAGAAGAGGATAAATTTGGATTTATCCTCCTGCTTTCATCTCTGAGTATTGAGATTACTGGTGTATGCTACCAAGCTCATTTTATGACACTGAGCCCAGTTTTTGTGGTACTGGGAGTGGAATCAAGAGCTTTGTGTATATTAGGCAAGCACTCTACTAACTGAGCCATACTGCCTGTTAAATGTTTCTTGAGAAATCAAATAGAACTTTTATACATATGCAAAGCAGCAAAGCAAAACAAGAATCACATTAAAACAAGTTTTATAACAGCAAAAATTAGCTGGGACAATATACAATAGAAAAGAAACAATGTCATTACCTTAGATTAGACATAGAAAACTGATTTGAAAAGAATAGCAATTAGATTAAATACACTGAAGAATTTGTGAACATTAAACGAACAATTAATTAGAGAATATTCTATTAACTAGGAGAAGTGATACACCCTGTAATTTCAGCTTCTTGGGAGGCTGAGGAAGGAGGATCATGAATTTGAGGCTAGCCTAGGCCACATGTGATGATCCAGACTTAGTTATTAAGAGAGAAAGAGATCGAGAGCAAAAGAGAGAGATTGTAAAATACTAACACAGGTTAGAAGTTCTTTTCCATTTTTTATAAGGTCTGTTTCAAACTCTTTCTAGTAGCTGATCATGGTGTAATACAGGCCTTTAATTCCAGGACTTGAGAGGGAGAGGCAGAGACAGATAGATCTCTAAATTTCAGCCAGCTTGGTCTACATAGTAAGTTCCAGGATAATCTGGGTTACCTAGTATGAGACCCCGCTAACAAACAAGCAAGCAGAAAGCAAAAACAACCCCCAACACTATAGTGTCCGATTGTAGCATAGTGCTCTTAGACATTGAAGGTTGACCCAGTTACCTATTTTGGTTTTGCGTAAAGAGGGTAAGACCATCCCTGCCAAGGGATGTTCTCTTTTTACCTTATGCTTACTTTTTTTGCTTCTAGGAAGTTATGTCTGTCTGTCTGTTTAGAGATAGGGTTTCACTATGTAGCCCTGCTTGTCCTGGTGTTAAAGATGTGAGTATCCATGCTACCCATTGCTACCCTTTTATTTCTTCTACTTGTTAAAATATGTAAGTCCATTGATTAATTTGTCATTTTAATTTCATTTTCCTCAAGTATCTTTAATAGCGTAAGACGAACAATCTAAACCTTCCTATTTGTTCATCCTTTCCATGATCTCTAGAGGGAGGGATGGCTTGTCTTTCTTCACTGCATTTTGTTTCTTTCTTTCTCACTGAAACTATTCCCATAGTTATTGCCAGTGACTTTAGTTTCCAAATAGGGACTCTGTGAAGAAACCTTGCTTCATGTTTTGAGTTCTGCCTTTTTTCCTCCTGCATTCTTCTAACTTTGTAGCCTTCTTATTTCTTCTATGTAATATAGCAACTCCTCTGTTCATTTACAAGGCTAACTTGTTGCATCTGATGTACACAGTTTTGCTTTGTCTAGTTTCCTCAAAAAAAAATATGTAGTGTGTGTTACCTCATGCATGTGTGCAGGAGCTCTCAGTGGCCAGAGGAGGGCATAGGATTCCCTGGAACTGGAGGTAAAATTAGTTGTGAGCTGTCATGTGGGTGCTGGGAACTGAACCTTGGTTCTCTGAAAGAGCAGTAAGTGCTCTTAAACACTGAGCCATCTCTCCAGCCCTCAGTTTCTCTAGTTACTTTTTCTTGGTATGATATTTATTCCTTTAGCTTTAATGACAACATTAGTTTTCAGATGCCTCTGATACTCTTAAGCTCCCAACTTCAGTTTCCAGCCTGAAGTTGCCATATGATTGTCATTTCCACCAAACTCAACATGACTGTATTTGAATTTTTTTTGTTCCAAAATGTATTTTTCCTCTTAGCTTTCCTTTTTCTATTATTGATTTATTCTTCCCATTTCCCAAACTTGAATTCTGAGTCATCTTTGAGTGACTCAGATCTTTTCTGAATGAATAAGAATAATAGAGGAATCAGATCCATTCTGCTATGAAACAACTGTGTATTCTGTTACTACAATGTTTCTCTACTTCATTGCTCTTTTCTTTCTGTTTCATATTTAATATAATGACTCAGATTCTCATTACCATTAATATAAATAATTATAGTTGATAATTGCTGTGCTAGAGGGAGAGAAGGCAGAGAATTTTCTTTTATGTAAGCGTATGATGTATGTATTTGGGTGTATGCATGCTTGTATCTGTATGTACAGAAGTGTTTGTGTGTGTGTCTTCTCAAGAATGACATGGGTGGGCTCTTCCTCAATAGCTCTCCATCTATATACTGAGTGAGGGCCAATTATTGAACCTGGAGCTCTTTATTTTGATCAATCTGGCCAGCTTGTTCCAGGGATCTACAATTTCTGTGTGCTGGGATTTTAAGGGACTGCATGCCTACCTGATTTTTGTGAGGTTTCTGGGGATCCAACTCTGGCTCTCATACTTATGAGGTAGGAACTTGACCAACTGAGACTTCTTTCCAGCCCCTTCTCTCTCCTTTTGAGGCAGATTCTCACTGTAGATGATATTTCTCCTGCTGCAGTTGTGGTGAGATTATAGGTGTGTGCCACCACACCTGGTTCCAGAGGTACTTTTATTAAAGTGTGGCAAGTAGGAATTGTTATGTTAAAGGAAATGACTAACTACTTAGAAGTATATGACATGAGTTAACTGCTGACTTAATCCTACTACAGCTGTGTTTCTTTTCCTGATGCTGTATGTCAGACTGTCTTCAGATATTGGTTAAAGTATTTGAATGAGCATGTAAATGCAGAGTAACACAAAGCAACATGCATCTTATTACCTAGTGAAAGTAGAGCGACCCAATGTAAACAGTGAGAAGTAAGTGCTGCCTGCTGTGAAGACTTAAAACCGGACTAAAATTTACATTGCAGGCTATTTTGAAGGTTCCCGATTACTTGGAGAGTAAATCTCAATGTGCAACTACTCTTAGTCTATTTATGTGTGTTTTTCTTTTACTTCTGTCTCATTTCACATGTTTGTGATTGCAGGACTGATCTTTATACTAATAAACATCAATACTCAAACTGAAGCTCATACAAGTAAATAGACAATTTATTATTTTTGCTTCCCTGGAGAAACAAAACATTTGGTACTTTTAAAATAGGAAACATTAAAAACTCTTTAAAACAGTTTAAACAAAAAGATAATTTATTTGCTACATAAATAGGAAGAATAGTGCTGTATTAATCCAGGAACACTCAGATCAAGAAATTTAGATACTTTTAAGGGTACTTTCCATTTCCTGGCTTCATTTCTTTCTGGTCTTATTTTTGTGGTTATGTTAGAAAGCTTCAACCATGGAGGAGATGCATAGCTTTAGACAGCTGAACACTTAAAGGTCTGTCCTCTGGCTCCCCATTGTAGGAAATTGTCACTAGCATCATAATTAGAGCCACGTAAGTGAGAGCCTCCCCACCCCCCGCCAAAAGGATGGATCTATGTGATTCAGCAAAAACAGTCTCTAACATTATAGATCCACATGGAGAAAGGAAGGGAATAAAAGGGAATGGTAGACACAGAGACAGGGAAATGTCTGCTTGTAGGGGAGAAAGGAAGGGAAAGTACCAGTTAAGAATTTACTCTGGGGCCAGAGAGAAGGCTCAGCGCTTACTGTTTGTTGCTCTTCCGCAGGACCTGAATTCAGTTCCCAACAACCACATCAAATGGCCTATAACTTACTCTAACTCCGGGGCATCTGATTCTCTTTTCTGACCTCTTTGGGCAGCTGTGCCCATGTGCACATACTCCCACATGGACACACAGACTTATGCATGATTAAATGTTAAAATAAATTTTAGAAAAAGTAATTTACTCTGGTAAATTATTAACTTGTATTAAGCATTAATAGTGCAGGTTCTAAATTTTATATATTGTTGAGTATGTATGTGTATATGTGTGGAGTGTCTGATGCAGGAGATTCATGAGATAGAGGCAAGCATAGAGTACTCTGTGCTACTTAGGCCAATCTGGGCTTCTTGAAAAACCGTGCTTCAAAAAACCAAAAAAAACAAGAAAATAAAAACAAAAATCTACCAAAACACTAATAAAACAGAACAAAACATTGCCTGTATGATTCATTGACTTGACTTTTGCTCAAATATTCTGTCCTTTTACTTTCTTCTATTCCATTGTTTTCTATTATTTTTTCCTTTTTATTTTTCAGTACTCTAGTTTTGTTTTGCCTGCTTCTGAATTTTGTAACTGTTCTTTTTCTATCTACTATAAAATTCTCCTTTTTGATTAGTTATTAGTGTATAATTAATAATAGAATCCATTTTAATGTTTGCATATGTATACGTAATATATTTTGATGGTGTTCACCCCCCTTTTCCCTATCATGTATTGCTTTTCCACTCTGGCTAGTACCTCTTCTCAACTAGTCCCTTCTACTTTCATAACTTTTATATTTTTTTGACCCAGTGTGTTTCATTAGGGTTGTTTACAGGAGCAAGAGTACCTTACTATTGAACAAAATGTCTCTCCTATTCACATCAGCCTTTGAGTAGTTCGCTTCATAAAAAGTTCACTAAGCGCCCCTCTTTCTTCCACAACAGGTTGTTGGTGGGTCCAGATTGTGTGCAAGTAATCAACTACTCTGAGTTTGAGTACAACAGTCATATTTTTAGAAGTCACTTACACCACTCCCTCTCCCCTTCCCCTAGATCTTACATTCTTTCTGCCCCTTCTTCCATGATGTTACCTGAATCTTGGAGGGGTGATTTAGTGACAGCTATGTCACCCTTTGAAATAGTAGCTGAACTTCAGCAGTCATTTATTACTGATGCCAACTTTAAAAGTAAGCTTCTTCGGCCAAAGAGAACAGCAGCCCAATTTGGCTTGTTGGCTTCCCTCTGCACCTTTTCGTGTTCCTGCCCTGCCACAGGGAGGTCTTCTGACTGGTTTTCTTGTAAACTAGTTTTACTTTTAAAACTTTTAGTGTATTATGTGATTTTTTTCTGGTTGTTGTTGTGGTTATTATAGAATTTAGTTGGCTTTTGCTTTATTTTTATATCTGGTTGCTATTTATTATTTTTATTTTCTTTTATTGTGCTGCAGTGTGTTGTGCATGCAGGGCTAGGCAAGCCTTCCACTGAACTACATTCACAGCCCTTATTGCTCGTTTTCTTTGTGCTGTGTAGCGCTGTGCACTGAACCTGACGCATCAATCATGGGTGGCTGTTCTTCCTCTGAAGTGCACTTCCAGTCTAGCTGAGAGAAATAAAAGCTCACATTATCTATGACCCAGTGTGAACTTTAATTTTACTTGAAGAATTGGGGAAATAAAAGCTTCTAGCTGATGACCAAGTCTTAAGTAAGCATTGCTAGGGGTCCAGAATACCTACTCCTGGACATTCAGCCTCACAGCAACAGTATAGAGAAACGACACAGAGATTGTAGACATGGCACCTACTGGGAACCACAGTATAGGCTGCTTTCATCTTAATCATACTTCATATTGCTGACAAAACTGGAGGGATAACCACAAAGAGTGTACCCTGTTTCACATTTTACAGAGTATCCACTTGAACTACCAGAGAGATTCCATACTTGTGAGATCTACAGAGAAAGTGAGTTGTGAGTCCAGGACAAGGTTTGCTCTGTCAAAACCCACTGACTATAGCCAGAGAAGCCATAGGAAACTACACTATAAAGTCTGTGTGGAATTAAATTCAGCACTACATTTCTATGTAGTCAAGAGAAGGTGGCTCCCTAAATAAACTCTTACATGAAAGTAGAAAAGATAGCAGTATAAAATAATAAGAACTTTGAAGAAACAAGGCAATGCAACTCCTTAAAAATATCTCATTTTAGTAACTATTTCCTTGTGGGTGAAATGCCACACAAAGAATTCAAAACAATGCTTAAAAAATTCAAAGAAAATGCAAATAAATAGAATAAATTACAAAAGACAGTGTAGGATGTGAAAGAGAAATATAGCAATAGAAATTTTGAAAAAGAACCAGACAAGTCTTGGAAATTAAGAGCTCAATAAACCAGCTAAAAAATTTGTTTGAAAGCCTTAGCAGTAGACAAGATCAAGAATGGAAGAAAGAATATCAAGTCTTTAAGATTGGTGAATTACTGTGTTCAGATAATAATAAAAAATAATAAAGAATGAGAATACATATTATTTATGGGATCTCATTAAGAGGGAAAATACATGTAAAACAACAATAGGTGATGGTAAACTTTTCTAACTCAGTGGAAATTTCTCAAGTATTTGATTAAGATATGGGCATCCAACCACAGGAGGCAGGCAGAGCCCTAAACAGACATGGCCAGAAAATAACATGGCATAGATTAAAATGCTGAAAGTACACAAGAAAATATTAAAGCTTCAAGGGAGAAATGCTGAAACAAACCCATTAGAATATCAACAGATTTCTTAGCAAAATCTAGTGACCAGAAGGTTAAAAGAAAATAACAGCCTATTAGATTACAGTATACAACATAGTTATTCAGAATCAAGGGAGAAATAAAGACCTTTCAAGGTGGGCATAAAAGGATTTATGACCACTAAAACCAGCATTACAGAAGTGATGCTTAAGTAATTACTTAAAGTAATCCTAAGCCAGGAAAAAGGACCAAGATAAACACATTCATGAGATTGTGGGAAATAATAAATTTTACCAGAAGAATAGATAGGAAGTGAGAATTAGGAGTGAAGCTTCTATGATGAGTAAGGAGAAAGTAACAGACACAGATTTGTTGTAAGAATGAGTGGGCTGCGTTCCTGGTACCCGGCTAGCTTAACCCCCAAAATAACCACACAAAATTGTATTAATTAAATTACTGCCTGGCCCACTATATCTAGCCTCTTGGCCAACTCTCACATCTTGATCTAACCCATTTCTATTAATCTGTGTTTACCACAAGGTTGTGGCTTACCAGGAAAGATTCAGCATGTCTGACTCTAGCTACTCCATGGCGGCTCTCTCTGCCTGCCTTCTTTCTCTTCAGTTCTCTTTTCTCCCGCCTATCTAAGTTCCGCCCTATCAAAAGGCCAAGGCAGTTTCTTTATTCAACCAATGAAAGCAACACAAATACAGAAGGACCTCCTACACCACAGAGTCTTTAAAGTAACTAGAAATCACGTAACAACATGATAGGAACTAGCATGAAACTTCCAACAATAACCCTGGATGTAATTAGTTTTGAAATTCCTCAGTTGAAAGATGCTAGGCTGGCTTTTTGGAATGAAAAAAAAAAACCGGCCTAATAACCAAGGTTGAGAGGCAGGCAGATAGATCTCTGTGAGTTCTAGGCTGGCCTGATCTGCATAGTGAGTTTCAGGACAGCCAGGGCTATGTAGAGAGACTGTGTTTCAAAAAGCCAAAACAATAAAACAAAAAATAAGGCCTAACAATTTGCTGCGTGCAAGAAGTTCATTTTTCTGGTGAATACATACAGAGACTTAAAGTAGAAAGGTGGAAAGTGATATCCCAAGCCATACTTGCAAATAACTAAATAGGCTTCAGGCCAAAGCTGTGCAGAACAGAGTTCACTACATATTGATAAGGGAAGCAATTTATCAAGATGGTATGATTGTAAATATGCACCAATGTTGGAGCACCCTATTTCATATAACAAATACTATTAGCTAAAAATGGGAAGCTAGACCTCAGTAAAAGAATAGTGTGTGACTTTAATATTCAGCTATCATAAACAGATAGTTCGTCCAGACCAAAAAAGTCAAGAAACGTCAGGGTTAAATTGAATTATTGATGAATTCACCAGCACATTAAAAAAGATCATGCACACTGATCTTTTAGTTCATTCCAGAAATGAATGCAAAGATCACTCAGCATACAAATCAATAAATAAATGGAATCAAGAAGAATCACTGATCATCTCAATAAACCTAGAAAAAGCCTGTGATAAAATTAAATATACCTTATAATAATAGCTCTGAGGAAATAGTTATAGAAGGGTTATACCTTAATATAATAAAAGCAGTAAATACCTGACCCATATGCAGAATCATCTTGGTGAGAGAAGCAAAGTATTTCTTCTAAAGTCAGGTATGAGTCAAGGGAGTTCAATTCCTACTACTTGAAATTTTAGCCAGAGTATTCAGACAAAGAAAGAAAAAAGTATGGCCTTGAAAGATTGCATTACAGCTCAGATAGAAAGGGATCTTGGCACTTGGGAGCCAAGGAATACCACATATCACAGTAAGTGTAGCATCTTACAGCCCTGCTCCAGGGAAAGGTTTTGCCAACATAACAGCTCTACTCCAGCAGGGGAAGGTTTCCCCAGTGAAACCGCTCCAGTTCCCGGGAGTCATCAACTCTGCTCTGCGCTTCCCCAGGGAAAGCCTCATAGCCTTGCTCTGCTCTGCTCATCTCTGGCAAAAAGTTGTTACATCTCTCCTCTGCTCCATTCCGATGAATGAGGTTTCTCCCAAACCTCATTCAAGAGATTTAGTGGCAGGGAAGAATCCAGGAAAGTGGCTGCCTCTGCCAGGGTAGAAAAGGCAGCAGGAAATAGAACAGGTGCAGGGCTTATATAGGGCTTCTTAGAGGTGGAGTTTTTCCAGGGAGAAGATTTTCAGTGTGGGAATTGGTCAGATTTCAGTCCCTTGAGTTCAGATTGGCTAGATCCTATGCTCAGGGATTGGTTGGTTTTCTACTCACCTATTGATTCGTTTTCCTGCTCAGGGATTGGTTAGTTTTCTGCTTAGTTGGTCAGGGTTAGATTTGGCTCTGGTTTCAGGGCCAGGGTGGGTTTCTTTAGCTGGCCCTTTACCCCGCAGAGATGGCTTGGTGAAGAGCATTGTTTGATTTGGTTCCCAGTACCACATGGTAGTTCACAACCATCACTAACTCCAGTTCCATGGTACCTGATACCCTCTTCTGACCTCTGTGGATATCATGCAAGAACACTCATATGCATTAAATAAAATAACAAGATTTTAAAAAGAGAAAGTAATAAAAGGAAAATAGATAGAACAGGAAGAAATCAAATGATCTCTTCTTGCAGATAATGTGATTGTATACCTTGAAGACCTCGAACAGTCTGAGAAGACTCAGATCTCACAAACATTTCCAGCAAAGTAGCAGCATACAGAATCAACATATAAAAACCAGTAACTTTTATACTGATAACAAACTTAGGAAGAAATCAGAAAAATAATCCCATTCTCACTAGCTGAGAACAAAAATAAAAACTCTCCTAATTAAAAAAAAATTCAAAAGAATAAAACTTACCCAAAGAGGTGAAAGACCTCTACAATATCAAATAAAGAAACTGAAGAAGACACAAGGAAGTGGAAAGACATCCATGTTTATGGACTGGGAGAATTATTATCTTTAAAATGGTCATACTGTTGAAAGTGATATGCACATTCAATAAAACTCCCACCACAGCTGTAATGACAATTAGAAATCCATGAAATTCTTAGAAAGCATAAAGCAATCCTGAGCCAAAGGAGAAATAGTGACATTATAATACCTGGTTGCAAAGTAGTCTACAGATTTACAGTTAGAAAAGCAAGTTTGGTGTTGGGAGAAAAGTCAGTGCACATAGGCCAATGGAATACAAAATCTAGAAATTGATACAGATAGGGCTAGTCATCTTGTCTGCTAAAAAAGTGCCAAACACATGCTTTGGGGAAAAGACAGCTTCATCAGCAAATGGGGCTGGGAAAACTGAATATCCACATGAGAACATTTAAACTGATCCTTGTCTTATACTTTGTACAAGAATGAACTAAAAATGGATGAAAATATAGAATCCCCAAACTCTGAAGCTCTTAGGAAAACAAAGAGGAACCACTTCAAAGTTTGGTGCAGGCAATGCCCTCCTAATAGAACTTCAATAGCACCAGGCATGGTGGCACATGCCTTTAATCCCAGTACTCGGGAGGCAGAGGTAGGCATATCTCTGTGAGTTTGAGACTAGCCTAGTCTACTAAATGAGTTCCAGGACAGCCAGGGCTTTTACACAGAGAAACCCTGTCTCAAAAACCAAAACCCAAACCAAACACCCCCCCCATTTCCAATTGCTTAGGAAGTAAGAGCAAGAATTGACAAGTGGAAGTGATGTCAAATTAAGCAATCAAGTCAATAAATGGGGAAAATGATCCAAACAGACACTATTTATTTATTTATTGAGGTTTTCAAGATAGTTTCTCAGTGAAACAGTCCTGGCGTTTCTGGAACTCACTCTGTAGACTAGGCTGGCCTCGAACTCACAGAGATCTACCTGCCTCTGCCTCCCGAGTGTAGTAAAGGCATGTAACACCACCAACTGGCCAAACAAACAGATACTTTTTAAAAGAAGTATGTGACCAATAAATTTGTGAAAAAGTGCTCAGCATTTTAGCCACTGGGGAAACGCTGATCAGAACTACATTCACATCCTAGTTAGAATAATGTCTGCTTTTAAAAAGCAAAAAATAGAGAAATGGTTTAGCAAGTATAGTGCCTGTCGTGATGCCCTGAGTTCTGGTATCTCACACCCATGAAGAACCAAACCAAACCCAACCTGTATGGATGCTCAGGTCTGTAGCCTGAGTGTAGGGGGTGGGGAGACAGGTAGATCCCTGGAGTTCACCTGCCAGCTAGTCTAGTGAGTTGGTAAGCTGGTTCAGTGTGACTCTCTCAAGTGGGAGGGGGCTGGAGATAGGCTCAGTGGTTAAGGGTATTGGCTCCTCTGGGAGAGGACCTAGGTCCAACTTTTAGCACTCACATGGTGGTTCACAACAGTCATAACTCCAGTTCCAGGGAATCCAAGTCCCTCTTGTGGCCTCCAAGGGTATCAGGCATGCATGTGGTGCACATACATACATGTAGTCACACACAAAGTAAAAATCATCAAAAAAGATAAAGGTGGAGACTCCTGGTGTCAACTCTTGCCTTCATACACACATTCAGTTGTGTCCACCCTCCCCGCAACCAATTAAAAGAGGCAAAAATATTGAATGCTAGTTAGGATGTAGAGAAAAAGCAGCTTTTATACACTCTTAGTAGGAATGTAAGCTGCTTTTACTTCTGTTTCTTTCAGTGTTGATTACTTGTAAAACAAAAATGTAAAACATTTATCTTTTAATATTTTAACACCTACTGCAGTGTAATCAGGAAAGGGAGACGATTCGTTTTTGAGTAACATAATCTTAGTTGTTTAATACTTTTTTTGTTTTGAATTTAATTAGGAGAGATAAAAAGATTGTTTTCTGTACTTGGATCTGCTACGGTCTTAATTTAAACTTGCTGTCCCAACCAAAGTTGCCTCCATATCAGGCCTGTGTCAAAGAAAGCCTGAAATATTTAATCCAATGTAGAGTTTTGAAAATGCAGCTTACTCAAATAAGATAGTACTTGAATGAATCCTAGTTGAAATCATTTTCTCTGCTTGACCTTGATGAGCCTGGAAGACATTGTGTTAATCGAAGTAAGCAAGTCATGCACAAATACTGCATGATTGCATGTATGCATAGAATTGGAAAAAACCAAAATGCATAGATGCAGAGCATTAGAAAGGTGGTGTTTAGAGGCCGGAGGTCATAGAAATGGGGAGATGTTAAATAGTGCAAAGTTTTAGGATAAGTTCTGCACATGGAAGTTATAGCATTATAATTCAATTTATTCTATTTGGTTATAGTTGATGTATACTTAAAAATGGTTTAGAGAGCAGCTCTTAAATAGTCTCCCACCTTATTTTGCTGTGTGTTATCTGCCTCTCTCTTTCTTTCTGTGTGTGTGTTGTATATGCATGCTTGCTCTACAGATGTATATGGAAGCCAGAGGTTGACATCAGGATGTCTTTCCTTAATCAATTCTTCATCTTACTTTTTTAGAAAGCATGTTTACTGAACCATGAGCTTACAGTTTCAGCCAGTCTGGGTGGCCATTGAGCCATCAAGCTCTCATTGTCTCCATTACCCCCCCCCCCCCAGTGCTAGGGTTACACAGGTTCATTGCTATTGATATGCTCAGTTTTTATGTGGATGCCAGGGATCTGAACTCAGGTCCTCATGCTTTTACAGCAAGCACTTCATTGCTGGTATTTATGCTGATAAATATGCGGAGATATTTCCCTGGTCCTTTAAATAGTCTCTCTCTCTCTCTATATATATATGTATATACATATATAAGTTGGCTATATTAACTAACTTGATTTAATTTATCCTATGATGTGTATATATGTCAAGACATCATGCTGTATATCATACATGGATAGTTTTTATGCTGGCTGCAGTGGCATGTGTGTATAGCCACAGTTACTTAGGTGGCTGAGGTGGAGGATTGCTTGAGTTTGAGGTCAGTCTGGGCAATGGAGTGAGAGTGAGCTAGCCCTCTCCTATCTCTGTCTGTCTGTCTATCTTCCCCCTCCTTCGGAATTTAAAGGCTTTTTTCTTTTCCAGTCATGGTGTCTGTAGCCCAGGCTGGCCTTGAATTCAACTTCCCACATGCTGGGATTGCAGTCATGAACCAACATTCCTGACTTTAAGAATTTTTTTTTCAACTTTTACATTTTATGGCATTTGTGATTAGTTTCTTAAGGAACAAGTATTACTGAGAATTTTGTTAGTGCATGTGAAGAACAAATAAGGCCCCATAGCAACATCAAGGGATGAGCTAAATTATAGTCCAGATAGCTCACTTGCTTTTTTTTTTTTTGACAGGATTTCTCTGTAGCCCTGGTTGTCCTGGAACTCACTTTGTAAACCAGACTGGCCTCAAACTCAGAGATCCCCTGCTTTTGCCTTCCATGTTCTGGGATTAAAGGCATGTACCACCACTTCTAGCCAGATAGTTCTCCTCCTCTTTTCTTTTCTTTCTTTCTTTCTTTTTTCTTTTTTGGTGTTTTAAGACAGGGTTTCTCTGTAGCTTTGGAGCCTGTCCTGGAACTTGCTCTTGTAGACCAGGCTGGCCTCGAACTCACAGAAACCTGTCTGTCTCTGCCTCCCAAGTGCTGGGATTAAAGGCGTGTGCCACCACCGCCCAGCTTTTTTTTGGGGGGAGGGGCAGCTAGCTCACTTTTAATGAGAGACAGCTTCATCTGAATGTAACTGAGAAGAAACTTCCTTAGTTGTATAATAATATATATGTATGAAATTTCATAGTAATTATTTTAGACCCTAGATAACAAAATTAGAATTATATTTTATAATATAATCAATAATTATACCCTTTACTTACAGAGAAAGAATAAAAGAGCTAAAGTGTCAGTAAGTTATACAGAAATAAGTGTATTTATACAGAATTTTCATGATTGGTTTCTTAGTTTAGATTGTATTAAAAAATTTTTTAGACTTATTTATGTGTATAAGTGTTTTATTGATGATTGTCAGCCAACATATAGGTGCTGGATATTGAACCTGAGTCCTCTGTAAGAGCAACAAGTACTATTGACTGCTGAGTCATCTCTCCAGCAGCTAAATGGCTCACAACCACCCGTAACTCCAGTTCCAGAATATCCAGCATCCTCTTCTGGCCTCTGTGGGTATTAGCACAGAAATGGTACACTGGCATATATGCTTGAAAAATACATAAAATAAATTAAAAAAAGAAATAAAGGTGCAGGGCTGGGGAGATGGCATAGTGAATGAGTTCTTTGCTGTTAAGTACAAAGAATTGACCTTGGATCCCCAGAACCCATAGAAATTGCTGAGTGTGGTGGTACACACCTATAGCAACAGTTCTGGAGGGGCAAAGATAGCAGATCCCATAGGCTAGCTGGCCAGCTAGTTTAGCTGAAACAGTGAGCCCCAGCTTCAGTGAGAGACCAAATAAGATAGACAGCCATTGAGGAGGACATCCCTCCAGCTTCTGTATGTGCCTGCATGGGCTAGCTCACACACAGGCATGCAAATAAGATAGAGATGGATTGAGGAAGTACACCCTATATTGACATCTGGCCTTCAAATACAAGTGCATATACCCACACAAACACATACATCACACAAACACATACACACGTATATGCACATTCACACAAGTAAAATAAAGCCCTCCAGGTCAAGATCTTGTTAATATTTGTAAGCTTAAGGCTTAGTATGGTTCCTAACACAAGATGTACACTGAATAAGTGCTTTTTACAATTAGGTTATTTTGTTGAAAAAAGATTTTGAAAAGATGAGAAGTTGAAAAGACTTTAATTTTCTTAATTTAAGAAAAATTTACAAAATCTCAATATAAATTGAATTTGAGTACATTTTCTACCCAGTGAATTGAAAAACTTTGCATAAATGTTCATTGCTTATGATGCTAGTGTGAAATTTTGTGTGGTAAATGATTCTGAAAAGATACCAAGTATAGTTTATGAAAGAATTTCATCTCATTAACAGGCTAAGTGCTATAATATTAAGTGTGGTCATCTAAAACTGAGTCTATAAGCATCATTAACTAAGAAAATGCAAATTAAAGTAATGAGATACCATTTCCTAGCTATTAGAATACCAAAGATAAAGAAACAGGTAAACAAATTCTGACAGTAGCCAACTGGCAAAGATATAGAGCAACTAGAATGCCCATGTAACTGCTGATGAGAATGAATAATTGCACATCGTTGTTGGGAATTCCTTACAGAGCCATCATGTGAATGAGCTATCCCACTCTAAATATTTACCAAAGATAAATGGAACACATGTTCACAATTGTCAAAAACCAGAAAAGTTCAGATGTCAGTTTATGAGTGGATAAACTGTGGTAGGTCATGCAGTAAAATATTTCACAATGAAAAGCAATGGACAGTTTATACATTTTGCAACTTGGATGACTCTTAGAGGCATTATGCTTTGTGAAAGAAGCTAGTCTCATTATTCCATTATATGAAATTTGCAAAAAAACAAAACCATAACCATGTCATTGGCACTATAGTTTGGTTGTTTCTGTTCCCTGCAAACAGTGTTGAGATTATTCCCAGTGCAACAGTGTTGTAAGGTGGGATCTGCTGCCCTTATGAATAAAGTAATGCCCTTAAGTGTTTCTGGTAGGTAGGTTTTCTCCTTTCTCCTCTGTGATGACACAGTGTTTCTTTTTTTGGCCCTTTGCCATTCACCGTGTTAGTGTACAGCAAAAAAGGCCCTCACCAAGCATTGAAACATTTAAAAAAGCTTTTATTCTTAAAATTATGTATGTGTGTATGGGTATATCTATGCAAGTACAGGTGTTTTCAGAGGCATTAGAGCCCCTGGAACTAGACATGGGAGGTGGAATTCGAACCTGTGTCTTCCACAAGGGTAGCTTGCATTCTCAGCCATGGAGCTGTTTCTCCAGCCCCTCAATCACTGAATTTTAATCTTGGACTTCTGAGCCTCTAGAACTGTGAAGAATGTACTTCTGTTCTTTCTAATCTGCCCTCTGAGACATTCTGTTATAGCAGCAAAAATGGACTAAAATCCCCAGGTTTGGAGTTGAATGACTATGGAGAGAGCACAAGGGTGCTGGTGGTGATAGAACTATTCTGTATCTTGAATATGAGATACTTACTCAAATTTATAAACACTTTAAAAGTTTTAGAACTGTATGCTTCTTCTTCCCCAAAGTCCATTTTACCATACAGTAACTTAAAAATTGAATATATGTTTACAACTTAAAGGCATTTTGTGTGATTTTTGCTAAATAAACATATGTTAGTACTATCTGATGTTTTTAACTTGCAAAGATTTATATGAAAGTTACTAATACACAGAAAACTTTTTTGTTCAAGATCAGGTCTTTTTTATATTGCTCAACCTGGTCTTGACTCTCTGGACTGAAGTAGTCCTAGCCTATTGAGTGCTAGAAATGTAAGACAGCAAGAATCTGATAGGGCTGGAATTTTAAGAATCTCAGACTGAGACATTCTTTTATTTATTTATGTTTTTTATAAAAGCTTTTAAATTGTAACATAAAGCACAAATACAGAAAACACACAAAATGAATATTTACTTCATGTATTAAAAGTGAACACATTTAGAACAACTACCCAGAACTTGTCAGCTCCCCCACAAGCTTCCTGTGCACCTTATCTCAGTCATAAGTACTTCCTTTTCCAGCCACTGTTTCCATTTTATGGTGATATGTATTTTTATACATGTGTCCCTGGACATTGTGACTTAGTCTTTTTCTTTTTAATTTGGTGTCTTTTGAACTCTTAATCTACTTGTTCCCTTCTTGCCTCTCTCTCTTTTCTCTTTTAATTTAACTGCTGAGCTCTGGATTTACAATGTTCCACAGACTGAATATTTCTGGTTACATATGATAGTATAATTCAACATGTATCTCTGTTTTCTGTATGCTCTGAAGATTTCCAGCTGAATCCAGATATGATCAGAATTGATGTGCTCTGTAAAACCTGAGGAG
>PVIU01004052.1:0-41682 GCA_004026605.1 Ondatra zibethicus
CTCCTCTCCCAACAGAACCACCCAGCGGGACAACCCCAGGACTCCCTGTGTCCAGAGGGACAACCCCAGAACCTCCTCTCCCAACAGAACCACCCAGCGGGACAACCCCAGGACTCCCTGTGCCCACAGGGACAACCCCAGGACTCCCTGTGCCCAAAGGGACAACTCCAGAACCTCCTCTCCCAACAGAACCACCCAGCGGGACAACCCCAAGACTTCCTGCATACCACAGAACACACCCAGGACCCCTCCTACCCAAGGAGACAAGACCACAGCCTCCTGCAGTAGATGGGAGCATCTCCGAAGTGCCTGTACCCAAAAGGACAACCCAGGACCATCATCTCCCCGCCGTGCCACTCAGGGCAATAGCTCCAGGAACCCTTCTCCCCACCGTACCAACAAAGATATCCCTTGGGCCTCCTTTCCCCTTCGGCCAACCCAGAGTGGTGGTCCTCGAACCTCATCTCCATCTCGCACCAAACAAAATCAGGTGCCTTGGGCATCCATTTCTCTCCGACCAATCCAAGTTGACAGGCCTCAGACTTCAGCGCCTACCAAACTAGCCCACCATGACCCTCCCCAACACTATTCCCCATCCCTAGCCACCTCCTCCTCCTCTCATAACCCAGGCCATCCCAGTGCCTCTTGGACTTCATCACCTCTGCACTCAGCATCACGAGGGGCTCCCCAGACCACTTCAGAGCCCTTCCAGCCACCGTGTGCTGTGTGCATTGGGCACAGGGATGCACCTCGTGCCTCTTCGCCCCCTCGCTATTTTCAGTATGACCCTTTCCCCTTTTTTCCAGATCCCCGCTCCTCTGAGAGCGAATCACCCCACCATGAACCCCCCTACATGCCACCTGCAGTATGTATTGGGCACCGTGATGCTCCCTGGGCCACTTCACCACCTCGTCATGCCCAGTTTGATCCCTTCCCCTTCCTCCCAGACACATCAGATGCTGAGAACGAGTCCCCTCAGCACGACCCCCCACAGTTTCCCCCACCTGTGTGCATTGGGTACCGTGATGCCCCCCGGGCCTCTTCCCCACCACGCCAGTTCCCAGAGCCCTCCTTCTTCCAGGATCTCCCCAGGGCCAGCACAGAGAGCCTGGTCCCTTCCACAGACTCTCTGCATGAGCCTCCCCACAACCCCACTCCTGTATGTATTGGACACAGAGATGCCCCCTCCTTTTCCTCCCCACCACGCCAGGCCCCTGAGCCTTCCCTCTTTTTCCAGGATCCTCCTGGGACCAGTATGGAGAGCCTTGCCCCTTCCATTGACTCTCTGCATGGTTCCCCACTGCTGCCCCCCCAAGTATGCATTGGCCATCGGGATGCACCCAGAGCCTCCTCTCCTCCCCGTCACCCACCCAGTGATTTAGGGCTCCTGGCCCCCTCCCCTCCCCCAGGTAGCTCAGGTTCTCGGGGCTCAGCACCCCCAGGGGAAACCAGACACAACCTGGAAAGGGAGGAATACACCATGCTGGCTGACCTGCCCCCACCCAGGAGGCTGGCTCAGAGGGGGCCAGAGTCCCAGGCACAGGGCAGCAACGAGGGCCGTACCCGCAGCCCTGGCCGGGCAGAGGTGGAGCGCCTCTTCGGGCAAGAGCGCAGGTGAGCCAGGGCAGGGGCAGTCAGGTGGGCTGGGGAGGAGTTTGGAAAGTTCCCAAAGCAAGAGTTCAAGCCCTGCTGTGTGGTCTTGGACAAGCCACTGTATCTCTCTGTATATTTAAGGTATTTTTTTCTGAGGTTGAAGTAACACTATGTGTAGCCATGTAATCAAAAACAAACAAGCAAGCAAGCAAAACTGGGTTCAAATCTGGGTCAAAGCAACCCTGTATCCTGTGATACCTGCTTAAAGCAATTTAACTTACTTGGGCCTCAATTTCTTCATCTGTCAAATGGGGAAGACTAAAAGCACATTGGTTTCTTTCTTTCTTTTTCTTTTCTTTTTTTTTTTTTTTGGTTTTTTGAGACAGGATTTTTCTGTAGTTTTGGAGCTGCTCTTGGAACTAGCTCTTTTTTAAAAAAAAAAAGATTTATTTATTTATTATGTATACAACATTCCTTCCATGTATGCTTGCATGCCAGAAGAGGGCACCAAATCTCATTATAGATGGCTGTGAGCCACCATGTGGTTGCTGGAAATTGAACTCAGGACCTCTGGAAGAACAGTCAGTGATCTTAACCTCTGAGCCATCTCTCCAGCCCAGAACTAGCTCTTGTAGACCAGGCTGGCCTCAAACTCCCAGAGATCCTCTTGCCTCTGCTCCCAAGTGCTGGGATTAAAGGCATGCGCCAACCCGACTGAAATAGGATTTTGCAGTGTAGCCCAGGCTAGCCTTGAACTCTAGGTCCTTCTGCTCCAGGTTCCTGAGTGCTGGGATTACAAGCATACAGCACCACACTAGGCTCACACAGTTACTTCTGTCCACTACATTCCCCGTCCTAGTACATTGTCTTCCCATCTCAATTAGGGTATTTTCTCTATCTAGTACTTTTCCAGGTGGAATATCATTTGCCTTCTGAGGACAGCATGCATTTGCATAAGAGGCAGAATTTATGAGACTGGGGGATGGCGCTGTGCAGGGCTGTATTTTTATTGTCTCCTATTTACTCCTCTGACATATATTTATTGAGCATCTACTTTGTCCAAGCATTGTTCTAAGCTTGGAACATTTTTCTAGAAGGATCATGTCAAAGACTTAGGCATTTGGCTGGTGTTTTAGCCCTTCCTCCCACCCCACTTCCTTAAAAGCCTGAATTTTGAAACAGTCTTTCCTGGATCTGCTGAAAATGGTGTCTTTGTTTTGTTTTTAAACAGGGTCTCACTATGTAGCCCTGGTTGGCGTGGAACTCCTAGAGATCCACTTGCTCTATCTCCCAATGCTGGGATTAAAAGTGTACGCCATCCTGCCCTGTTACTTCTTTGACACCATTTGGCGGCCCATATACCCATCTGAGTATCCAGAGGAAATTCATTTCCTTGTCATCCACGATACAGTCACATCAACCCTTGGGAACAGGTGGCTCTGCGAAGGTCCTATTGCAAAAGAGCTGGGTTCCCATGAGGGCAGCTCAGATCTTCTAGGGTTCTCTAGCCCTATCTTTCAAAGCAATAAAAGAAAACATATTGGAAGGAACGACCACTGAACAAGCTGGGGTTTGTATGGAAAATGCGCGTTGGAAAGAGACCAGAAATTTGCACTTCCCTATTGGGTCCCCATCATGGTTAGAACTTTGAATTTTGGTACTTTCATTGAAGTCCCTAGACCTCAGTGCTGGGGGAAACTTGTTCAAAGGTCTCAAATTTGACTACAAATGGAGCCTTGCCCAGGTGGCAGCAGTAGTGCACACCCAGCACTCGGGAGGCAGAGGCAGGCAGATGTCTGCATTCAAGGCCACCCTGGTCCACAGAGCAAGTTCCAGGACAGCCAGAGCTACACAGAGAAACCCTGTCTTGGGGGGGGGTAGAGCCTCATCAGGGAGTCCTCAAGCTTAAAATTCAGGGACCTTAGGACTTCTAAGGACCCCAACAGCTTCTAGATCAAATTCTAATAACATCAGCAAAGGCCACAGGACAACAAATACCACGCTTTCAGTTTGAGAGGCTGGTCTCCAACTCTCCATGTAGCCAGTGGTGCCCCCGAACACCCGGTTTCCCTGCCCTACCTCCCGAGCACTGGGATCACAAGGGGTCATCACAACCCAAGGTCCATTCCTTCTGCAAACCTCTACGGTGTTCTGCATGGTTCTTCAGCTGTGGGCAAACTTTAGAAAGACAATCCCCACGGACACCTGCACAGCCTCCCTCTTGCCTCCTTTGGGGACTCACCGTGGGCTGCCTGAAAGCATCTCTCCTTCCTGGTTCTGCTCAGCCACAGGTCATGGCCCCACTGATTCATGTGTTTGACTTATTTTTGCTGTGCTGGGGATGGACCCTTGGGTTTTCCACATGCCTCTTTCCACGGCCAGTTTAGATGAAGTCTGATAGTCAGACCCCACAGGAGGTACCTGCTCATGGAGGCTAAGTCTTTTGTCTCTTACTAGGAGAAGGGACAGACTGTGCCCAGAGCCTGTTAGCTTTGTAATGGTGATGCCATGTTGAATATAACCATAGTCACTCATTGTTAACCCACACAAATATCTGGAACCAAGGATTTTGGCATAGACTGAAGGTGATCTCTGTTGGGTATGGTGACCTTTGCTGGTGACCTTTCTGAGACTGTCAAGTTGGAGAGAGTGTATCTTCACAGTCACCTGGCTAGGAGCTCTTTCACCCATGGCTAGAAAGGGCCAGGGTTTTCAAAGCTGAGTTCTGGAGTTCCGTTAGTTCCCAGAGGTTTGAGAAATCCTCAGTTTGCATATGGATGGAGAAGGGGAGAAAGAATGGGAAAATGAGGCACCTAACAGCCACCTCTCTTGTCCCTGAAGTAGGTTGTGCAAGGTTGTGGGACTCAGCACACAGATACTTGTCATCCAGAACATAGGAAGCACTCAATAAATACTTTCTTAAACATTGTCATTTTTTTTTTTGCTCAGTGCCTGGTACACAATAGATGCTCAATAAATCTGAATTCCCACAAGGACCAGTCTAACCTTTGTCAGGGGTGGCTGGCTGATGGCTGCTGAGTAATAGGAAGTGACAAATGAGGCGGCAGGGAGCCATGGCCAAGAGCTGCCCCTCCGCTCATTCTCCTGTGTCATCTTTATGGCCTTATGAGTCAGATTAGATGGTGCTGACTGTCCCCATTTTCCAGAAGAGGAAACTGAGGTCCCGAGAGGGTCATCCTCACTTTGGACTTTCAATGAGTCTTTTCTGAGGTGGGCTGGGAATGCTGAGTGCTGGCATGAAGTCCCAAAGGCCCTCTGGAACAGGTGCATTTGCTCTTAGGAAGTCGGAAGCACCAGGGGCCTTCCAGGCTCGGGATGAGGGACGGTCACAGCGGCCCTGCCAAGGTCAGAGCCAACTTCGAAGACAGTCCAGCCCCACCCCGAGCAGGCAGGTGAGCACTGCTAGCCATAAGCCCCCATGAGTGGCCACTGCCTCTCTCTACACCCTCGGTTCCTGGCGGGTTTCCTGGGCAGAGAGGTCCTCTGTGAGAAGGGCAGGGCCACAGCATGGGATCAGACTCCACTTTCTCCAAGGGCCAGAAGCTCTTGGCAAGCTGTGAAGGACTCCATACAAACCCTGTGAAGACAGCCCCTCGTAGCTGTCCCCATGGAGGTGCCTGCTATCTTGAGATCTCAGGGAGCCTCAGGTGCCTCCGGGGCTGTCTTGTCCAGCATAGGGATTGGATCTCAAATGAAACTCAGAGGGTGATGCACACCCCAAGGGCACAGTTACTCATGGTGGAAATTCGGCACCTGATAGCTCAGGTTGGAAAGACTATCTTATGGCAGGGGGAGCTCAGAAAGTGAGCAGCTCTCTGCAGCTCTCTTTCTGGAACAGAGAAAATTGGGTGAGAGGAGAGAGAGCCACAACTTTCCACCTGCTTTGGTCTAGGCTTCTAGGAAGATCCAGCCTCACCTCACAGTCCCCCTTTCTCCTGGGGCTTGGCTAAGACAGACAGTGACTATCCTGTGCAGTCTGGAGCCTCACCCATCCCTTCACCTCATCTACAGGTGACCAAGCCCTCTGCCAAGCAGGCAGAGCCAGCCCGACGGAGCCGAACAGAGCCCCCACATCCTAAGAGTCCTGAGAAGCGACCTGAGGTAGACCGGCGGCTCCAGAGGTCCTCAGCACCTGGCAGGACATCAGCCCAGTCCCCTGAGAGGAAGCCTCAGGCAGAGAGACATCTAGAGAGTGGCTGCACTGGCCTAAGGCAGCCTCTGGGAGGGTGGCAAAGTCAGGAGGAGCTGTCAAGATCCCAGAGTCCTAACAGACACCCAGAGAAGAGCTGGGGCAGCCAGGAGGGCCCAGGCCTGGGGGGCTGGCCAGAACTTGAGAGTCCAAGCCTGGAGGGGATATGGAGGGGTCCTGCCCAGGAGCACAGGGAAAGGTGGGGACAGTCAGAGGCCTGGGAGCAACCTCCCAGTAATGAGCGACAGGGGGGTTCCCCATGGGGCCAAGGTAGCCTTCAGGAGTTGTCCAGGCCTCACCAGCCTACAACCCCCCCAGACAGCTCCTGGGCAGGCCCAGAAGAATGCTTGTGTGCCCGGCAGCCTGAGGCCACCACTGCCATAGGCTGGAGTGCTGAGGGAGCATCCCCACATCAGTATAGCCCTGAGAAGCCACCTGACCTAGACTGGAGGGATCTGTTGGGCCTTCTCAGGGCACCTGAGGATGGAGCCTGGACCCGGCTCCCAAGTCTGGACTGGGAAGGCCTGTTGGAGCTCTTGCAGGCTCGGCTGCCCCAAAAGGACTCATCCAGGGCTTCAGGACCAGAGTTGGGTTCCCTAGGAACAGAGGACACCCTGAAGACAGAGCCACCGACCCAGCCTGAAGGATGGGCCAAGGTCACCCAAGCCAATGAACATAGCCCCAGGCAGCAGTCCGAGAGCCCAGCACAGCTATCCAGCCCTGCCTGTACCTCCACCCAGTGGCCAACAACCAAAGTGACAAGTGGACCAGAAACTTCAACTCTGGCTGCTCTGGAGCAAACAGATCACCTAGAGAGCCACAGCCCACCTGACCTGGCGGTAAGTCTGTCCCATATCTGAAGGGGGTCCAGCAAAGGCGTTGTTCCAAACTATGTACATCCTGTTCCCCGACAGCATCTGGCAGTGGTGTCACCAGCTCACAGGCAGTGTGTTAGGTCATATGTGTCATGCACAGTGAAGAGGCAGCTGCCACTGTTCCCAGTCTATAGATGATAAAACTAAGACCCATGCTCAATAGAATTTCTTAGGGGCCATACCTGCAGGAGTTTTGATAAATGATATTAAACTACCCACTCTGAAGCCTGTGCTTACCACACTATGAGACTCTCTCTCCCATCACCTTGTGGCTGTTCTCAGTTAACGATCTAATTCAGCACTAAGACACCAGGGATACAGGGTCAGATGACACAGCCCTACCCTCAGGTTGCCATCGGGCAATGTGGCGGCAGGGCAATCGTCTGATGCTCATTGGAGGGTATGTGTGTGCAATGCTGTGGCCAGTGGCCACTGGCTTGCTGTAGTCTGACTTGTCAAAGGGGAGGTGGGAGGTCACAGAGATTGGGGTTCCTCTATTTGAGGCTCAGCATTCCTTGGAGACTAAGGGATGATGACATGAAGGATGGAGAACCTCTGGCCACTTCAGTAGCTCAGGCAGGGAGAAGAGGCTGCAGAGTGCTCACTGGGTAAGTAAGCCTAGTAGCCAGGATGGAGCCAGTGCTGTACCTGGTGATGCCTCCAATCCCAGAGCATAGATGGGGGCAGGGCGGGGCTGCCCTCAGGCTCTAGTTCTATAGCAACACCACATGTATCATATATGTGTCAGTCCAGCATGAAGGACATCTCCTAGATGGCAAAGCAGAGAGTTCACCAGGTCCTGCTGGGGTTCTGGGTACTTCTCTAGTGATCCTTGCCATGTCATTCAAAGCCCCTTCCTCTTCTCTTCTCCCCATATCTTCCTCTCACTGTGCTGGGCTGGCTGGAGGACTCTGCATAGGGTTTTGTACATGCTATCCCTGTTGCTGAGGAGACTCTGCCTTCCCTTGTCACCTGCCAAATGTCTGTTCATTGTCTAATGTTCTGTCCTCCAGTACTAACCCCATCCTGGGGCTGGTGACGGTCCCCCCGTGGGCCTCACGGTTTTGCTTCCATCCATCACACCGGATATCCACTTCCCCTTAGAACCGTGGGCACAGGCTAAGGATACAGCTCAGTGGTAGCATTTTCATAACATTGCCCGAAGCCCTGGGTTCAACCTCTAGCATCATCAAACAAGCAAACATTAGTTCCATGTGGGCGAGGACCTCTGCCTCTCAGCCCAAGGCCTGATAGAGAAGAGGAGTTTAACTCAGTGGATGGCAGATCAGCGAATCCACAGATGCTTCATCGCACACAAGAGAGCGATTGGGTGGGACAGTAGCTAGGTGGCAGGTGGGCCGTGAGTAGAGGATGGCTAAATAGATGATGGTCAGATGGTGGTGTTAGGTAGATGGTGGGGGTGATGGATAGTGGTGGTTGTTCAGTGATGGTTGAGTATATGGTTGGGTGGGTAAACATTAAGTGGAATATGATGGGTGGATGTAGCGGGAATGAATACATGGTCAGTCAATAATGGTGAATGACTGCTGGAAGGATGGAGAGATGGGTGGATGGATAGGTGGACACATGATCATCAATGGATGGCTAGATGGTGCCTAAACAAAAGCAGGGTGCAGAGCAGGTGATGGCTGGTGATGTGCAGGGTGATAGGAGGGTATGGAAGACAGAGGAGGGATGGCTGGGTTGGCAACATGGATCTAGTGACGTTGGATGTACAGAAAATAAACGGACAATTTAGAAGGTAGGTGGATGGGTGAATCATGGGGGATACAGGCTAAGCTGTATTCTTTCTTTTCTTCGGTTCCAGACAGAGGAGCCTGAGGCATCAGAACCAAGCAGAGGCGAAGACTCACTGGCTGACCAGAAGCAGACTGACTCGGTAGTTGGGTCCTAGGCTTGGACACATGGGGAGGGAAAAGGACGGGAAATCAGGCTGGAGGTGGGATGAGCTCCTCCAAAGAGCCCTGAAGCCATCCAGACTCAGGCTGGCTCTGCTGAGGCCTTAAGGAGAGAAACTTTGGAGGAGGTGGTCAGCAGTGTTACCCCTTGCATGGGGACTTGGTTGGGATGGTCCTGGAGTCAGAAGCCCAGGGCACAGCTTCCGACTTACTGGCACACTGTCTTTCCCTGAGCAAGTGGCAGCTTGGCCCCAATAGTTCCTGAGGGCAATGTTCTTTTGGATTTAGAGGGCTGGGACAGGCTTCCTGGGTGGGGCT
Organism: Ondatra zibethicus; assembly: GCA_004026605.1. Taxonomy (NCBI): domain Eukaryota; kingdom Metazoa; phylum Chordata; class Mammalia; order Rodentia; family Cricetidae; genus Ondatra; species Ondatra zibethicus. The sequence goes on from PVIU01004052.1 coordinate 8,916, forward strand.
GGGCCATGCTTCCTGGAACTGGGGTCAGGAGTGGTAAAGTGGGCTAAAGGAGGTGCTGCAGCAACCTGGAGGGCCCTGAAGGCTGGAGCTTTATGCAGGGGGTGGACCAGGGAGGCTGCCTGGGGCCTGGCTGTAGCAGTATAGCTGTGCCCTGATCCTCTCTGCAACTTGCAAACAGAGCTTTTCCACCAGAAGCCTCTGGAGGGGTGAGGGCAGAGGCAGACAGCAGGTGGCAGGCAGCGTGAGCCCAGAGACTGTGGCTATGCTTTTCTCTTCCCTACTGTCCCCTGTGCTGCCTCCTGAAAAGCCAGAGGTGAAAGGCCACCTGCGTCTGGCCCTGCCACGGATCAGAGCCATACACAGCTGCATGCTGTCCAACCCATTTGTACAGACAAGGAAACAGCCAATGTGTGGCTGGACCCAAATAGAACCCAGGACTCTGGTCCCCTACCTGGCTCTGTACCAGGCTTTTTCTTTTGGGCCACCAACCACCTCCCAAATCATGACACAGAGACTTATTATTAGGTTTAAATGCTCCACCTAGCTTAGGCATATTTCTGGCTAGCTCTTTTAGCTTAAATTAACCTGTTTCTCTTTATCTACTGTTTGCCTCTGGGCTTATTACCTTTCTTACTTCTGTAGATCTTCCTTCCCCTGCTTCTCTATGTCTAACTGGCTGGAGACTGCCTGGCTTCTTGCCCCAGGTGTGTGCCTCATTCTCTCCTCCTTCTTCTCTTGTTCTTCCCTCTCTTGAGCCTGGATTTCTTCTCCTATTTATTCTCTCTGCCCGCCAGTCTCACCTGTCCTTCCTCTGCCTAGCTATTGTCTGTTCAACTCTTTATTAGACCAATCAGGTGCCTTAGGCAGTCAAGGTAAAAAAAAATGCAGCACATCTTTACATAATTAGACAAATTCAGCATAAACAAAAGTAGCACACCTTTATATATTCTGTAGCATAATATTCTGCAGCATAAACAAATGTAACACATCTTTGCCTAGTTAAAATAATATTCCACAACAAGCATCCCTCTGTTCCCCATCCCCACCCTTGTCCAAGCTGCTTCCTGGCTCTATCTACTTGGTGGCCAGTCTTCCCTTCTGTGAAATGGGGAGGGGACAGAGGACTCCCATTGCTAACAGGGGTGCTGACAACTTCACTCTTCCTCTTTTGGGCTGATTTCTTCATGCTTCCTGAAGCCTGGGCTTTGTGAGCAAAGAGGAAATTAGCAGTGTGGAAAGCCTCCCCCAACACACACCCCAGGCCACCTCTACTGAACAGAAGTATTAACTACTCATTCATTCATTCATTCATTCATCATTCCCACTCACAGCACTTAGTGAACACCTTCTGTGTGGTGGTCAGGGCTGTGGGCTGTGATAGGCTGTGATCCTGGGGCTGTGATGGGTTGTGATCCTGGGGCACTCTCCTTTCCTCATTTCTCTCAGGTTCCTGGGCTTCAGACTCCACTTCCAGAGGCTTGTAGATTCCAGCCAGAGGACAGGAGGTTCTGTCCCCTTCCTCAGCCTGGAGCCTGCTGTGTGGCTTAGGGCCTCTGCTTTGCTAGTGACTCAGTTGCCCCAACAAAGGTGACTTCAAAATGGAAGCACTAGGGTTCTGAGACAGGCATCTGTATAAGGTGTGACCATTCCTTTCATGTTAATGCCCCCAAAGGCCAGGTAGGTAACAAAGGTGATAAGAACGGGAGCTGGGGCACATGTGTGACCCCTGTCTCCAGGTGGTTGCTGCTGAGAGTGTAATGGACCTAGAGTCTCCACATTTTTCTGACATTTCAAGAGAAATCAGATAGATGTATTTAACCTTTTGTTTTGTTTTTCTTTTTTGAGACAGACTTTCTCTGTGTAAATGCTCTGGCTGCCCTGGAACTCTCTGTAGACCAAGCTGGCTTTGAACTCAGAGATCTGCCTGCCTCTGCCTCCCAAGTGCTGGGATTAAAGGCATGGGACACTACTGTCCAGCTTTTTTTTAAATTTTTTTTAAAATGTGGTTTTAATTTGGGCTTTATGTAGCCCAGGCAGGCCTCAAACTTTCTATGTTGCTGAAGCTGAACTCCTGATCCTCCTGCCTCCACCTCTGAAGTGCTGGGATTACAAGTGTGCACCACCACACCTGGCCCAAACTTCTTGCTTATTAATGTTAGAACCAAATGCAAGATGATGGATGCACATGCCATGTGAGCTAAATATCTGTGATCTGTACCTTTCTCCTTTGCAGCCTGCAGTTTGACCTAGGCTTTTGGACACAGATCCCACTGATGCATGGAGTCCTAGAGACCCTGTTGGTCAAACACTAAGCAGTGCGAGCAAGATAACCATTTTTTTTCCTTTGTAGCTCTGAATGGGGGAGGTAGGTGGGAGCCCTGGGCCTTTGCAGTGCCAGAATGGTCATGGGAGGCTGTGACCAGGGATACCCCATTCCATCAGGGACCTACAGCCAACACTGGACCCTGTTTGACAGGCAGCCAAGAGGCCAGCAGAGGGCAAGGCTGGGAGCCCACTCAAAGGCCGACTGGTGACTTCATGGCGGATGCCTGGGGACCGGCCTGCGCTGTTCAATCCATACCTGCTGTCTCTGGGGGTCCTCAGGTGGCAAAGGGTAGGCTGGCTCCTGAGGGGTTGGAGGGGAGTGGGTGGATAGACAAGGGAAGCAGGGAGGAGGCTGAAAAAATGGGAGCTGAAAGGGAGGAGTGGGGGAACCTCATGGAAGGAGAGGATGCTACAAAGCTCTGTCAGACTCTGGAAGGTGGGCTTTTCTGCCTCCGATGCAGATCACAGATCCTGAAAGCTTTTAGGATGAAGGATGTTTGGGTACTCTCCAATCAGCAACTGTTGGCCTGGGCCAGGGAGCCAGGTGGTGGGAGGGAAGGAGGAGGAGGGCCTGAAGGGGCTCAGGATTACAGAGTGTGTCTCAGACCTGGGCCTGGGCCAGTTTCACAAACATCTGGCCTTACGTAACCCATCCCCTGCCCAGAGAGGCCTGTAAACACTGGGGCCTCTGGTAGGGGCTTCCTCCAGGGCAGGGGGAGGAGGTAGCTACGACTTGACCCTTCCTGCCCCTTCACAGCAAGCAAGAAACAACCAAGGGCTGACTTTGGGGGTTAACTGTTGGTGACTGGGTGACTCTTGGACTTTCCTGTTGGTGCTGGGCCCTGACACTGCAGGGCCCTTGGCAGCACATGCCTGTTTTACAGAGGGTAGGCACAGACATGGGCCGACAGTCAGGATATCACAGAGCTGGATTTTGCATAGTCCCAAGCGAGAGTGTTTCAGAGAAAGTCAGAGCACTGGATATCATGTTTATCACATCTGTCTTGCTGGGGTAAATGCTGGAGCTGCCCAGGGCTAAGGGGAAGGTACCAGAAGCTTAGAATGCCCAGAGGCTCGGGGACCAGGGCTGCCCTAGTACTACTTCCTATCTGTGTTATGATTCTTCCCAGCCATTCCCTACAGGCAGGGGCACCCAAGGCAGTCAAGCAAACTTGGCTATCTGGGTGCAGTGGTCCTTCTAGCCTTGGGCAGGATTTGCCTTATCAAACTAACTAAAGGTCACCAACACACAGCAGGGCTGGGAGGAGCTGCAGGGAAGGCCTTGGTGGAGAGAGGGATTATGATAATAGATGTGCTTCTGGACTTCTAAAACCCCTGGAAGGACAGATCTTTGTAGTCTAGATTCCCATGTCTGTGCACAGTTTGTACACTACCAGCCATTACTGTGTACCTACTATATTCCCCAGCCCCATATGCCTTGCAGGACATGCCTGACTATGTTTGGTCCTCTTCTTAAGGACGATTAGATTCATGTTGTCCACATACTAATGAGGAAGTGAAGTCTCTTGTTCCATGTCACCCACCCATGGGTGCATCTGAGATGCAAACCCTGTTCTGGCCGATCTGAGCATTGAATACTTACAAACCCACCCCTGTGTTGCTGGCCTCCCAGAGCCGCCTGGCAGCCCTTAGTTACCCATCGTGTTCCCTACCGGACGTGTGGCAGCCGAGGCTTGGTGAGTCTGGGGCAATGATCTTTTTCTCTGGGGACTAGAATTGTAAGTACCAGAGACAGAACTGCCTGGGGCCTCTCTGAGGATTGCTGAAGAGCCAGAAAACTAGCGGGAATTCTACCTCTGTCCATACCAGGCTGTGTGCTCTGGGCCACTCTCCTTCCCTGAGTCATACCTTAGAGTCCTCAGTAGAGATGTGGCTCCATGCTGAATATTGCTGAAGTCTGGTGGCTCCAGTCTTTGCCAGCATAAATCACTTCTGGGCCACATCTCTCTTCTGCTAGGGTGATCTGTGATCCCTTCGTTTGTGTATTCATTCAGTTAGCCAGTGTTTACTTAGGGTATACTGTAGGCTAAGGCCCTGGGCTGGCCTCCAAGATATAGAAAGACATGCTCCATTATTGCTCACAGAGAGCACAGAAAGGCAAATACCATGACAGGCTCCTGTGTATGTGACAGAGTAGCAGAGGGACAGACAGAAGTAGGGAACATTAACAAGGGGTCAGATACAGGGAACACTTGACAAAGATATGGATTCAGGGAGCGTGGGGCATGGAGCCACATATTGGGAGCACCGAGTGAGGAACAAGAGGTAGGAAAATAAGGGAAAAGGGAGACAGAAATAGGGAGTATTAGGCAAAGCAACAGGCATAGGAGATATGGGCGAGGAATCAGACGCAGGAACACAGGATGCAGGGCCAGATGCGGCGAGTACAAGGCAGAACATTTCCCCCCAGTGTTGAAGATGGAACCCAGAATTTTGTGTGTGCCAGGCTATATCATGTAGCTATGCCCCTGGGGCCTGTTGGGAAAGGTGTTTGGATGAAAGGAGCACTAGGCGAGGAATGGGAGCACTAAGTTGTGAGGGCTAAGTCTGGCTGGGATATGTGGCTCTGTTTAGACTGGGGCTCGAAGGGTGAAGGGAATTTTCCATGCATCTTTTTGTGAGGTAGTAGAAAAGGAAACTCTGTCGGTCGGTCTGTCTGTCTGTCTCTGTCTCTCTGTCTTTCTGTGTGTGTGTGCACGCACGCGCGCGTGCGTGTGTGTGTGCACATGCATAAAGAAGGCAGCAGTCTAGAGTCCAAAGGTCTGCCCTTCCACAGAACTCCAGGAGTTCCGCATTGTGTCCATCATATGGAAGAGGCATGTAGAAAATTTAGAAAAGGAAGCTGACTGGGCAGAATCCAGTGTACTGAGCTGGTCACCGTCACTCTGGTCCCTGGGTTGAGCTTACCAGAAGGCTACTCTCAGTGGCCAAGAGCCAGAAAGCTGGTGCTTTCTGTGCCCAGGCACCCGGTGGGAGGCAGTTTCTCTTCTTACTCACTTTCCAAGAGTTGACAACCTTTAAGGAATGCAAGGGGAGGGTGGGAAGCAGATGGTCATCAAAAGACTAGTTTCTAGAGGAAGTGAACTTAACGTGTGTGTGTCGTTGCAAGACTTCAACAGAGACGCTAGGAAAAAACTCAGCTCTCTGGGCCTCTGGCTCCTTATCTGTGAAATGAGCAAAGAATCAGAACGCCATAGTAATTACAGTATGCAATACACTTTTATTTATTTCTTTATTTTTGAGACAGGGTTTGATATGTAGCCTTCAACTCACTACTTATGGTGATTCTCCTGCCTCTGTCTCCCAAGTGCTGGGATTATAGGGGTATACTCCATGTTTGTTTCTTTTGTTTGTTTGGGGTCTTGCTATTTAGCGCAGGCTCAGGTTAGCCTAGAATTACATACGTTGCTCAGGCTGGATTGGAACTCTTGAGCTTCCTGCCTCACCCTCTTCCTCAGCCTATACCAGTATGCCCAGCAAGAGCAATGCTTTTGAACTCCAAATCGAGTTGGCAGAGTATCCAAAACTGCAAGTAACCCAGGCTCCCTGGCCCACACCTAAGGGTGGCTAACTAGAGATGGAGAAGTTGTTTTAGTTTCTTGACTTGGTTAACACTCACGGGTCATTGCATCAGCTCATTTTACCCAGTGTGAGATTAAGTCATAGAGTTCTCAAGTACCTTGCTTGCTTAAGCTAACAGGGTTAAATGGCTACTGCCACACAAACTTCCAGTGCAATCAGCAACAAATTCCACCAAAGTCCCTCCTCACCTATAGGACCACGATGAGCTTCCATAGGCAAAGAAAAACACAACATATTGACAAGGGAGCTGGGAACCCGAGCAACAGGTGCACACCCACACCCGGTAACCCCGCACTTCTTAACGGAAAGTCCCACTTGGAAGATTCCGAGAAAGCTTTCTCTTTCTGTCTACCAACTCCAGATAGATAAGCTGCGCTCGATTTGTGCGCAACTTACTTGTTAGAATCCTCTCTGCCCCATTTCTCTCACCCCGTGAGAACTCGGGCAAGTAGATCCATCTTTGAACCACTGCGTTCTCGTGGGTAAAACACAAACAAATGAGCCCCAGGTCTGTGGGGAGCACGAATGCCGACTCCATAGATAACGAGTGGGGCTTGCTGAGTCGTTAGTACTGGGTGTTGTACTCCGTCTTGCAATCCCGGCGCCAAGGCCAGGTGCATCCATCATTCGGACGGGGGTGGGGGGGACTCAGGCTCTCGCCCCAGCCTTGGAGATCAAACTGCCTCGCCCCTGCGCAGTCGCCGGCAGTCACCTGCGTGTTGGCCCTTCCTTCCTGCGAGCCGACGGCCGGAGCCCGGCCCTCCCTACCCGCCGCCCCATCCGCCATCCGCCCGCCCCGTCGCGCAGGCTCCGCCCCTGGCCCGGCCCTCGCTCCCATTGGTTCTCTCATCGCCCCCGCCGCTGTTTGCCGCGGCTTCTAGGCCTCCCATTGGGTCACCCGGGTCCTCCCAGGAAGTTTGAAAAAAAAAAAAAAAAGTTTTATGGGCGGATGGAAGGGGCCGGGGCAGCTCCGGGGAAGGGAAGGGCTGGAGCTGAGGCGGCCGGCGGCCGAGAGGGGCGGCGGGCTGGGTTCGCCGCGGAGCCCGGCCCGAGAGTCCCGAGCAGCGTCCCGGGGCGCCGCCATGACGGTGAGTGGCCCCAGCCGGGACCCAGCGAGGCCGGGAGCTGAGTGCGGGGCAACTCGATCCAGAGTTTTCCCCCTGGTCCCCTGCCCTCCTCCCCGCCGTGGAGCCCGTGCGGTGGAGGGTACTAGTCACTGACAGACTCAGGGAGACACTTGCCCCGCCTGCCAGCCCCCTGGTGGAAGTCCCACTCCCCCCAGGCTGCTTGGCTTGGGTCTGGGAAGAGGTGCTTCGGGCCTTGATGAGTCGCGCTGACCTGACCTGGACTGTGATAGCTGTCCAGCCCATGTGGGCTCTAGCCAGAGTTTGGGGGGGTCCGGCCCCGCCCACCCCCACGGTTGGGAGCCCCCTCATGGGGCGGCTGAAACTGAGTCTTCTCGGCGTTGGGCGCTGGGGGCCTTGGGCGGGGTCAGAAGTTTCAGTTTCTCTTGGAGGTGGGCTCTGCCAAGATTTGTCAATCAATGGCTATGCCCTGATAATTCTATCGAATCTCACAGCTGAGAGCACTGTTCTCCCCATTTCACAGCCAAGTGAGTTGAGGCTTGGGGAGGGGCGCTGGTGAGGTGTAAAAAGAAGAAACAGCCTGTTTTCCAGGTCGGTTTGACCACCTGGCCATGGTGTTCTGGAATGGAGGGGTGGGGCTGCTTTTGATTTCTGCCTAGTGACCCAGACAGGCTATGGGAGTCTGGTAGCCCTCCTGGGGTTGGGAGGAGGATGAACAGGGTGTGTATGCACATGCGCAAGGGTAGGCCTGGTGAGGGGTGGGCTGTGCTGCTGGGGGCGTGGCCGGTGGGGCCCCTGCCGTGTGTGTGTGTGTGTGTGTGTGTGTGTGTGTGTGTGTGTGTGTGTGTGTGGTGTGTGTGTGTGTGTGTGTGTGTGTGTGTGTGTGTGTGTGTGTGTGTGATGACCTGACTCTGTTGCCTGGATTTCCTCGGCCTCCGCACATCCTGCCACCTCCCTACTGGCCTTTCCTGGCGTCAGCAGACTCCCCTTCCCTGTTACTGAACAGAGGGATGTTGGGGGAGGAGTTGAGTCAGTGTCCTGGGTTAAGGGGAGGTGGTTGCCTGGCTTACTGGGTGCCTGCCAGATGCTTTGATAGTACCAGATTGATCCTCTCAAGGTTGAAGATAGCATCTAGGGAAACTGAGGTGCACCAGAGTAAAGTATAGCCCTGGTGATGCAGTTTGGCCTTGACTGGGCCAAAATTTATACCCTGGTCAGTCTCAGTTTGCTTTCTGGGGAGAGATAAGAAATGTACACAGTTGCCACTCCCAGGAAGCACGTGCTAAGCAGGGTGAGTCTGCTAAGCGCCACATGTGTGCCTGTATCCTGAAAGAGGGGTGCCAGGGGGTGGGGCAGCGCATCCTCGCTGGTGGGAGGAGGGCTTCCTGCTGGAGTTGTCCTCTGATTATGTTACTTTGTCAGATGGCGATGGACTGTGGAGGAAGGGGTGTGTCGATAAAGGGGCGTGGCTAATGGCCGTCTCAGGGATGCTGGAAACTTAGGGCCCTAGCTCGAGCCAGGAGCAGTGGGGAGCCGGGAATAGGCTTGTGGTCACCATCCACAGTGCTCCCTGGGCTCTTCCTGGGCACCATTCAGACTTGAGCCTGTCCCAGGTCCTCCTAGCCTCCACACTGTGTTCCTGAAGCCCATCTCCCTGACATACACATCATGCTCCCAGCTGAGTGTTCTGTACACAGCAAGTGACCAAGGAAGGCTTCAGGGAGCTTGTAGATCTGGGCTGACCTGGACTCCAGAGCTCTTTCTCATTTCTCCTTCACCCAGTGAAGCTTTATGAAGGAGCCTCAGTCTGCAGTCACTGCTGAGCATCAAATTATATACTTGTTCTGTGTGTTTACTGTCTGTTTCCTAAACTCCCCACCAGGGCAGGCACCATGGCTCCTGTTCACAGCTGATAGCTTGCCCTAGAACAGTACCTGGTGCCTTTGAAGGAATTTTGTTGTGCTTTTTGTTTGTTTGGTTTGGTTTTGGCTTTTTGAGACAGGGTTTCTCTGTGTAGCCCTGACTGTCCTGGAACTCACTCTGTAGACCAGGCTGGCCTCGAATTCACAGAGATCCGCCTGTCTCTGCCTCCTGAGTGCTGGGATTAAAGGTGTGTGCACTGCCGCTCCCCCCAGCCCCCTGGATCTTAATCAGCCCACCTGGAGGGAAAACCAAAGTGCCTACAGCAATCTTAACGCAGCAGAGGCCTCTTGGGGTGATGGGAGGTGGCTGTGGGCAGCAGGTGGGTGGCGTGGAGTAAGCCCTGAGAAGAGGCCTCAGATGACGCAGTTAGGCAGGTCTGAAGGTTTGGTCGGTGGAGAAGGACGTTTAGTATTTCAGGTTGAGGACATAGCAGATGTAAAGGACTTGGGGGATTGTCGCCGTGTGTTGGGAATCTGTGCGCACTGTGGTGGAATCGTTGGGATAAATAGGTGGGGGCAGGCCAGGCTGGCATGGGAGACTAAGGCATTAGATGACCCCTTGAAGGTGTGTGCTTAAAAGGGGCTGCAGCTATGGCTGAGGTGACAGGCAGGAATGACTTGTGGTACTGGTTGGGGAGGAGGGCATGAGGGCCTCTGGGTGTTTCTGCTTTGCTGGTAGAGAATGGGCAGCTGAGCCTGAAGAGCTGGGGAGGTGGTGGCTTTCTGGATGCAGCTTGTCAGATTCAGTTTTATTTGTGTGTGCATGTGTGTACACATGCGTGCGTGTGTCTGCACACACCTAACTCTGGCCAAAGCTAAAGGGTGAGTTTGGGTATGTTGCACTCCACTTTATTTTTCAGACAGGATCTCTCAGTGAATCTGGAACTTTCTAGTTTAGCCAGAATGGCTGACAGCAAGCCCCAGAGCTCCTCCTCCACCTTCCTGAACTAGGATTATAGGCATGTACCATCGCACCCAGCGATGTGGGTGGTGGGGTCTAGCCTCAGGTCCTCATGTTTGTGTGGCACATGCTTCTCTGACTGAGCCTTCCTTGCTCTTGTCAGAGCTTTAAACCCTGCCCATGGGCTCCCCTCCCAGAAGGATTAAACTCTCACTCTGCTGCTCTTCGCTCCTTGAGGTTGCCGTGCTAAGTGACAGCAGACCTGACGTGCCGCTGTTGGTACTGGTCTTGGGAGTCATCTGGGAGCTGTTCTGATGACAGTACATTCAGTGCCCTTGGAAGACTGGGGCTGGGGCAGAACCCCTAGTCACTGCCACACATGAGCCAGAGCCTGGAGGGGGCTGCGCACGTGGCGAGGGGAGGTGGTGGTCACTGCCACTTCGCTTCTAATGCAGCACTCTGGGTCCCTGTCCGTCATTGTACCTGGGGGCCTTCTTTTTTGGGTCAGCTTCTCTGTTCCAGCTCTATAGACCAAGCCCTGACTTTTGACTCCTTGGGGCCAGTTTGGGGCCAGGGGATCTACCCTAAAGCACAGGAATTTATGACAGGAAGGTGGACGATATTTATACAATGCTTCTCCTGAGACCTGTTGTGACTAGGCCTCTCTTCTAGGTCCTGCGGCTGTGGGGGTGGGAGAACCATGCTGAAGGGAAATGGAGCCAGATATGGTTGGTCACTGTCTTCAGTCTTAGTTGGGGATCATCCTGAGTTGCCTTGTCACAGATGGGAGGCTGACTGAATAGAGAACAAACAGGCCGAGCACAGCCCCAGGGTTTCCGGGTTTGGAGCATAGCCCGCCTCCTCCCTCAGACAGGTATGCAGGGTGAGGGAACCCCAACCACGGCTGTGGATGGTTCTAGGTGTTCAGACTACTGGCCTGGGGCTCCCTCAGTACCTAAGGAAAATGGGGTTCTCTAGCGGAGAGCAAGCCCACAGAGATGGCCAGGTCAGGTGGCTCTGGTTCCCAGCCTCCACCACCCTTCTGTGCTATGCCACTAACTCCCTTAACGCAACCAGACACCTTGGGCCAGTGAGGCTCACTTGCTGCAGACTCTGATAGGTGGGCTCAGAGCCATGGCAACAGGTGGCTACCTCCTCCCTGCCAGCCTGTTTAGCCAGCCCAGTTCTCTTCCCTGCCAGTGGGCAGGAGCTGAGCCTACTGAAGGACGGGGATCTAGATCAGCGAGGGCCCAGTGGTCAGGGAGGATCTGGGGGATGATGCCCTCCAGATGGGCAGTTCAGGACGAGCAGCTTCATGTAGGCCTGGGCAGAGAGAGCTAGCTCACAGCCTCCCTCTGGGACATGCTGCAGCTGGGGGCCCCCAACTCCAGGGCTCCACCTCCCTGGGTAGGACCTGCCAGGTAGGGCTTGCCAGGATTGAGGTGTCATGGCCTATCCAAAGAGACCTAGGGGAAAGAGGCCATCTGGTTCTCAGCCTGGTCCTGGCTCGACCCTTAGGGTCTCAGGATTGGTGGGAGGATGAATGGTGGCTTGGGTAGAACATTGGGTTGTGCTCTGCATGATCCACCTGGATCCTGTTGAAGAGGATGTGCACATTTGCTAGGCTGTTTCTCAAGGTTACGCTCTGGACTCCCTAGAGCGCTCTTCATAGGCGAACTTCTTCTGTCTCCTCTCTCTCCATCTTGGGTGGGGCCAGGGAGCTTGGACATCTGGGGTGTGTGTCTTAGCCACTCAGCCCAACCTCTTGGCTCTCAGAGAATGCTGAGGAAAAGAGCCAAGGCTGTCTCTGTGGCTGGGAGCCTGCTTGGTTCTGCTTGGCTTGGGGGAAAGCTCCGTGAGTCCTTTGCCCTCTTCATTGGTCTCCCAGGACCTCAGTGTCACAGGACCAGGGCAAGATGACTGTCACATTCCCTCCTAGCAGCCTGGTTGGCTTTCCTCCTGAGTTTGACTGTTTGCCTTTTCATCTCCCTGCAGCCCGACCTGCTCAACTTCAAGAAGGGATGGATGTCAATCTTGGATGAGCCTGGAGAGGTAGGAGGCTGGGCTGGAGGAGAAAGGTTGGCCTGGGCTGATGCAGGGCTTCTGTGGAAAGGCTCTTGGAGTAGGCATGGGGGTCTGAGGTGAGGGTCAGGTGAAAACCCTAAAGGAGTCAAATTTCTGGTCAAGGGAAAGGGAGGCCAGCTATCAGCTTCCTCATCGGTTTTAACACACAAGTCACAGGGTGGAGCCTCCCTGCCATGCACACTCTGGGTGCTATCCCCAGTTCTCACCAGGAGCATCTTGGCTCTCCTTCCTTGTGACAACATCAGCTAGGAATCTGAGGGTCTTGGGCGGAGGCGTCACAGAAGCCTGAGTTGTTCAGATTGCCAGACACTGGGGTATAGAGTGGGGCACTCTCAAATCTAGGGCTCTGTTGGTGAAATCACAGCCTCAGTCACGAGGTCTATGACATGCAAATGATGGACAAAGTGGAGAACAGAGTCACAGAGGTCGCTGTGTGAGGGGCCAGAAGCCTCTATTGCCTGCTGGGAGCTCAACTTATCACCCTATCATCTATCTAGTCTAATGTATCTGTCCTTGGGAATGTCTGAGGCAGCACCGTTCACTAGCTCTGCTCTGTCAGCTGCCAGGCAGGCTGGAGGCTGGGAGCTAAGCTGGCTCCCTGCCTACTCCGCCTGCATGTGCCTGTGGCTCAGATCTGCGTGCGGCCCGCATGCCGGGCAGGGCTCAGAGCCAAGGGGAATCGCATTGTATTTCCTGCCCACGCGCTTTATTCCCCGCAGCCAGCAGCCTTCTGTCCCTGCTGCCTGCTCAACGTCCCTTAGTGGCTGCTCTCCAGGCTCACACAAGACCTGGCACCCTGCCAGTGACCCCTTCCTGGCCTCCTACCCAAGGTCCCTGGAGGGCAGAGGGATTAAGGGCCCCACCCAGAACTGGCTGTTACCCTTGCTCTTTCATAGGATTTTGGAATGTCCAAACTGGAAGGGCTTTGGGAGTGTAGCCAGCCTGGCTCCTTGTGCACAGATGGGAATCAGGCCCACAAGAGTGAGACCTCTTTCGGGCAAAGTGATGCCTTGGGCAGCCCAAGCCTAGACCCTGGAACCCTAGGCCCTCAGAGCTCCATCAAGCTTCTGTTGCTAATAGTGACAGAGTAGGCCTAGAGGGCCGAGAATCCGTTTTCCACAGAACCCACCTACTTTGCAGACAGTTGTTGTTGTCCCAAGTGTTACCTGAGTCCACTCCAGGGGCAAGATTGTTCTAAGTGGCTGACCTCTTTGAACTGTTCCCAAGATCTAGTACCACATGCCATGAGAGACACATGAGGGATCAATGCCTCCAACCTGACTCAAAGCCTGGGGACTTCTTATCATCCCCACTGTACATCAGAACACTAAAGCCTGGGGAAGCGGCAACGCTGACTGATGGGCACACGGCAAGACAACACTCATACTCTGGGTTTTTGGTGCTAAACCCTATTTCTCCTGAGAGACCACATGGAAAGAAGTAGAAAGAATCACCCTCAAATGCTAGAAACCATATCATGTCTTTAGGGAACAAAAGCAAGAAACAGCACCAACAGGGTTGGGGTGTCAGGGGAGCCCCAGGAGGGCTGGACAGGGCAACACCCATCCTGGCGATGGGCTGATCCCAACTGACATTTCAATAAAGTGGCAAGACCCCAGAGGGAGGCTGAGGTTGGCACATGGAATGCCAGGTTTGTCTGCCTCTCCCTTGCTCACCTGGCTTGGTGGCCTAACCTCGGCCTCCTAAGAGACACTGCAGGGACACTCAACCTGCAACTCACAAATGTTAGGGTTCACCAATGCGCTCTCACAGTGAAATATGTGTGTAATCGGCCCACAGCACAGACGGGGAAGCAGAACTTAGTTGCCTGCCCCAGGCCTCTTTCTAGTCCTTCTGTCTGAGAGATCTTTGTTCTTGACCCTGTGTCAATCCAGTGGGCATGTGGAAAAAGACTTGCAGAGGTCTGGCCCAACTTAGTCACTGACTTGCTAAGCATTTAACCTCTCAGAGCCCTGCCCCTTCCCTCATCTGGCTGGAGGAAGGCACATGCTGAGCTTTGATGTCTTCTGAGGGGTCTAGAATGGCCTGAGAATCCTTCAGTTGACAGAATGGTTGCCTATCAGGCATGACCGTTGGATTCAACCCCCAGCATCACATAATTCAGGCATGACAGTGCATGCCTGTAATTCTAGGACTCAGGAGGTGAAGGCTGGATGATCAGAAGTTCAGGGTTGGGCCAACAAGACAGTTTAGCTGGTAAAGCACTTGCCACGGCAAGCCTAGTGACCTGAGTTGATTCCATTTGATTTCTAGAATCCAGGACGGGTAAAGGAAAGGGAACCCTCTCCACGGTTGTCTTCTGATCCACACGCACACTGTGGCACATGTATCCATACACATCCTGGTCATCCTGGCTACATCACAGACTGAAAGCCAGCCTGAGCTACATGAGACCCTATCTCAAAAAACAGTAACATGGGGGTGCCAGCAGGCCAAAGGAAGGTTGTCCACTGGGGCCACAGAAGACATAGTTATCGAGACGGGCCAGTTCACAGCCATTGTCTGCTTGGCTTCAGATCTGCCTTTCTAAGCTGTGACTCCCTTCACACCCCTCAACTGTAAGGATGGGAGTAAGGAATGGAACAAGTGCACACAGGCTCCTTCCTTGCCCCTGCCTTTCCCTCACCATCTCCTCCTTCACAGTGGAAAAAGCATTGGTTTGTGCTGACGGATTCAAGCCTCAAATATTACAGGGACTCCACCGCCGAGGAGGTGAGGTGCCTGGGTGGGTGGGTCCTGGAAAGGGCTGGGACTCATGGTTAGGATGTGTGGAGTGGGGCTCCACAGGGCCCATGTAGACCGTGGTGGATCCTCTTGCTTTAGGCAGATGAACTGGATGGTGAGATCGACCTGTGCTCCTGCACAGACGTCACGGAGTACGCGGTACAGCGCAACTATGGCTTCCAGATCCATGTAAGGCTGCATGCAGATCGGGGAGGTGGAGTGTGTAACCTGAGGCCCTGGGCAGGTGTCGGCCTAACTCACTCATTCATTTACCCTCAGACCTTCCTCAGCCGGTCAGCAGTGCTGATGCCCATACTTAGCATATTTAGGGAGACTTGGAGCGAGGCTGGCAGAAGGGTTTTGTACCTTCTACCTACCTGACCTCATACACCCTCCTGGGAAGGAAGGACCACCTCCACAAGGGGAGGGGACACGGGGCTGGCCATGTGGCAAACTACATGTTGAATGCCCTTGCAGACCAAAGACGCCATTTATACCTTGTCGGCCATGACCTCGGGCATCCGGAGGAACTGGATTGAGGCTCTCAGGAAGACTGTGCGTCCAACTTCAGCCCCAGATGTCACCAAGTATGTGTTGGGCTGGGCCCTGGGGGAAGGATGATGCCATGTTCCTGTGTGGGGTTCTACACACTCACCTGAGGGCCCTGTGGCTGTACCTTCTGGAGCTGAGTTCCTCTAGCAACAAACTGTGAAAGAGCAGCGCATGCCCTTGGCCATCTGGAATCCATTGAGAACTTAGGGCGTGACTTGCTGTCTCATTAGGTCCCCTTACATTCTAAAAGCTGGAAAAGGTCTTGGTGTTTTAGAGAGGAGGCTCAGGAGGCAAAGTGGGCCTCTTCTGTCTGCTAGGTACTGTGGCTTCTGCACATGGCCCCCTCTGACTGCTATGGTAGAGGGCAGGGCTGCAGGGCAGAAGGAAGGTAGGCAGCTTGAGTCTCCAAGCCTGGCTACACCGTGGTTGTTCAGCCCTAGGCCAGAGGCTTTCCCATCTGTACTTCAGGTTCCTCACCTGTCACATTAGATATCGTGTCTGCACCCACGTAGGCATGTATCCGGGGGCCATGAATTTTGCAGGACCGTGCTATTGGACTGTTTAGTATGCGGGCTGGAGTACTTTGCAGGATTGGCCCAGATGTGTTAGTACAGACCCGGTGCACAGCTCAGCAGCCCTTAGCTTACTGCTTGGTCATCAGGTCAGAGGGTACAGCTGAATTGCTGAAGAGGCCCTTTAGAGGGAGTCGCTTCTACCTGCCCATCCTACGCCAGAATGTGGTCACATGATTACATTGCTACAGAGGATGCTGGGAAGTATAGTTTGGAGCTAAATGGCAATGAACACAGCTGGACTGAGCTGCAGCTGTCACTCGGTGTCTCAACAGCCTGTGCTCTGTTTACTCAGGTGTCAGTGGTCTCCCCTCATCAACATCGTCTACCCTGACCTTACCTGAAACCCAGGGCCTAGCCTCATGCATTTTTAAGGTTTATTTTATGTTTGTGTGTGTTGCCTGTATATGCATCATGTGCGTGCAGGGCCCTTGGAGGTCAGAAGCAGGTGTCAGATCCCCTGGGTTGTGAACCACCATGTGAGTTCCAGGAACCAAACCTCTTAACTACGGAGCCATCTCCTCAGCTCCTCGTGCAGCCGTGTTACTGTTTTATGCCTGTAATAACACAGGCGTCGGCACTTGTAAAGACTCTCCTGTTTACTTTGGACACTGAGCCCCCACACCTGTGCCGTGTGAGGCCTTGCTGCCCTGCTTCCCAGATACGGTAGCTGAGACGACAAGAGGGAATCTGCCGGCAGATGCTCTTGCTAGGGTTCTCCCAGGGTCTGATAATGAGGCGGAAGGTCTCCACCTCTGGTCAGAACTGCCTGCTCCCTGGAGCCCATGTCCAGTCCCTGGATTGGAGCCTGGCTCATAGGTAACCCCTCTGAAAGTGCTTCTATGAGCGGGAGTGGGCAAAGATTGCCCCTGACATGGCTCCGCTGATGTTCTAGGCTCTCAGACTGCAATAAGGAAAACACGCTGCGTGGCTATGGCACCCAGAAGGGCTCCCTGAAGATAGGCGAGCAGCGGACAGGCTCTGAGGTTATCGGCCGCGGTGTCCCTCGCAAAGTGGATGGACCACGACAGTCACTGGACTACGTGGAGCTCTCTCCATTAACGCCAAGCTCCCCACAGCGCGTGCGCACTCTGTCCCGCTCCACTCCTGAGCGCCCAACCAAACATGAGGATCTGGAGAGGGACCTGGCTCAACGTTCTGAGGAAAGACGCAAGTGGTTTGAGTCCACAGACAGCAGGACCCCAGAGACGCCCAGTGGCGATGGGCCTCGGAGGGGCCTGGGAGCCCCCCTGACTGATGACCAGCAGAGCCGGCTCAGTGAAGAGATTGAAAAGAAGTGGCAGGAATTGGAAAAGCTGCCCCTGCGTGAGAACAAGAGAGTGCCACTCACTGCCCTGCTCAACCAAGGCCACAGCGAGCGACGGGGGTCCCGAAGTGACAGCCACGAGGCCCTGGAGAAGGAGGTAGGCCTCTCTCCCTCCCCATCAGGACCCCTCTGGTACCAGTGTGCCTGATATTGGCCTTGCAGCCCTACAGTGACTAGGATCTCACCCCATATCTGACCTGCCAACTGACACCTTAGGCACCTCACAGGCGACTATTTCCCCCAGCCCTTAGAGTTGACTTTGTTTTGTATGGCTTTGTCTTTGTTCTGTCCTTAACTACAGGGAAGAAACATGAGGAGAGGCGAAGAACAGGCCCTTTGCTTTGTGAGGTGCCTCTTTGCCCTCCGTGACATCTGACCTGCTAGGCCCCACTCCATTCTCACACATGGAAAGTGAGGCACAGGGATGTCCTCCCATTACAATCATGGATGATAGCTATCTGTGACTATAGTGTTCTGTTCCCAACCTTGTCTGGGTCAAAGCTCACCCAGGTCATTGACCTAGCCATCCTGGACCCAGCCACGAAGTCCCTTTGTCTGCACCTCTTGCTGGGGCTACCGCCCCTTCTGCAAACCAGAGCTGATACTAAGCACACTGGGGAAACTGGGCTCCCTGCCTCCCACCAGCACCCTTCCCCATTTCAGCACACCCGTTGACCTAGTCTTCCTGTGTCCCAGGTCCAGTCTCTCCGTGCCCAGCTGGAGGCATGGCGTCTCCGAGGAGAAGCTCCTCAGAATGCCCCCAGACCCCAGGACGACAGCCATATCCCTCCAGGCTACATCTCACAGGTAAGCCTGAGGAAGTGTTCTGTGGGGTGGGGGCAGGTTTCTGGTTGCTGTGTTGTCAGAGAGCAGCTGTGTTTGGGGAACCCTTTCTGTGTGTGAGAATCGTGCCAGCCATTTGCTACACAGCATGTCGTTTAATCTCCCCACAGCTGGTGGGCATGATCACTGTGCCCATTTTACAGACAAGGCCACTGAGCTCTGAGAGGGTATGTGACCTGCCCGAGGTCTCCCAGCCTGCAGGTGTCAGAGGTGGGATTTGAGCATGGGTCTGGCTGACTGCAGAGCCTGTGTGTGAGTTCCCGTGCAACACTCTGCACTTGGATATCTTCCCCGCCTCACTGGGTGTCACTCTCTACGTACAGGGAGGAGCTTTCCCTGCCTACGAGGAGGTCTGCGGGACTTGGGAGCCTTTTTTGTCCTTGGGAGTTTGCTTGAGAGTTGCTGTTCTCAACAAGGGAGGGTGACTTTCTCCCTCTAGGGCATCTTTGTCCTCCCTGGGAAATGACTTTGTCCCCTGGGGACATTTGTCTCTGGGAATGATTTTGGTTCTCACAACTGGACAGCTAGTTCACCAGAAATAAACTGTGTGTGTGCATATATTTATTATAAATTATAAAAGGTTGTTTAGTATATAATGTATGTAATGTGCAAATAAAGTGTGTAATCCTTTTTATTGTGAATTCTATATAGAGATGGATATTTCTCAGATTACTTTAATGATTTCTCCTTATCCTTGTAGCCACAGTTGATTAACAAACACGGGTGGTTCTCTTTGTCTTGATTGATGTTTTTATGCTAATGAGTAAGATGAAAAGATGTCAGAACTTCTCAAGATCAGTGTTGTAAGCATATTCCTTGCTGAACTGCATGACTGCTTTCTGTTGAGACTGAGAATATTCTAGTCAGAAGAGTTTACCTTTTCTGCTCTGTATAAATGTAATTCTAGACGTGACACAGTGCGAGGCCGAATCTACATTCCTAGCATTTTCTCATAGCTTGCTTAGCTCCAGATAGCGTAGAAACAATAAACTGAGTCCCAGTTCGTGGCCTTGAGCAGTGTCCATGGCGCCTCCCCCTGGCAGGACCTGAGCTTGGGATGGGTCAGCACTCCACTGCTGTCCAGGTGAAGGTCAGGGTGCACACACAATGTAAACGCATTGTAGTGGGGGTGGACACATGTTGGGTATCAGCCATGGCATTTTTTGTCTTGTTGCTTTCTATTTCTGTGATAAAATATCCCGGCCAAAGTGACCTGAGGGAGAAAGGGTCCGTCAGCAGGAAGTTGTGGCAACAGAAGTCTGAGTAGCTGTCCCATCGCATCCACAGCCAGGAGATAGAGAAGAATGCTTGTGCTCAGCCACTGTTTTACATTTTGTGCAGTCTAGGACCCCAGCCCATGATGGTACTCCTTGACAGTGGCCTCTCCACCTCAGGTGAATTCATCGAGACAATTTTGCGCAGGCATGGCCAGAGGCTAGCCGTAAATAATCCCTCAGTGTGTCTGGAGGCTTGTTGCCTAGGTGACTCCAGATTTGTCTAGTTAATAATTAACACCAACCTTCACAACCTCCCTTTTTGTGTGTGTGTTTAATTCATTGTACGCATGTGTTTAATTTTTTAAAAGTACTTTTGTTTAACCGCCGAGTCACAGAATTCTGACTAATTTGGCAGTCAGCTATCTATACCATACCTACCACTGCCAGGAGGAGAAGAGAATGCTGGGGTCCCGGGGGTGTGTGTGTGACATGGGAGGTTCTTGGAAAGTACCCTGAGGGTCACAACCGATCAGATCTATAGTGGTGAGTGGGTGGGGTGTGGGCTCTGGCGAAGGTAGGAAGCTGGTTGGTGCCTACAGTAGAAACCAAGGGCAAGCTGAAGAGGCAGTTCCCGGCAGAGGCCCAGAGTTCCGCAGTGACACACAGGTGATCTTGGGGTGTTGTGGATAAGGAGAGGACAAGGCCCAAGCCTAAAGGGCCAGGACAGTGCTGGCAGAGGTCTGAAGGGAAATCTGGGGCCCTGGGGTCTGGGAGGGCAAGGGCACCCTTGGGGTCCCAGGATGGACCACCACACTAGCAGGGGCTGGCTATGACTGGTTTGTGGGTGGGGAGATCAGCTGAAGAAGCAAAGGTTTGGGAAACTGTTGAGGAGGCTATCCTGGGCTACCTGGGCTAAGGGAGGGTGGAAATGGCCCAACCCAGTTTGTCAGGTCCTGCCCTGGGTGGGGCCTGGCGTACAGGCTGAGTCAATGCTACAGTCTGGGATCACTGAGTGGAGCTGGGGACTCCTCTCTGGGAGACTCCATTCGCTGATCAGAGCAGCTGTGTGAGCTCAGTTTGCTATGAAAGCCAGATTCCATCTGAGAACAAGCTGGCTTTACTCAACTGAAAATTTCAAAGCACTGCTGTGGCTCCTAAGCATCTCAGTGAGAAAACTGACGCTCAGAAGTGTGGTGTGACCTTTGAACTGTAGGCAGGCCTAGAGCCCTTGCTTTCTGGTCTTCTCATGCCCCGCTGGGCACTTCAAATGCTGCCCGCACGCCATCTCAGTAAGTCTGGGCAGGCGTAGGGCAGGTAGAGCTGAGGTGAGACAGAAGCAACTCAGGAAAGTGGTGGCTGGGATGGCAGCCGCTGTAGAAAAGAAGGGCTAAGTCACTCGTCCCTCTCAGGTGCAGGAGGAGGTGGTTGGAAGCTTAGCTGATCCTGGAGAGGTGACTTCCAGGAAGTGATCCCCCAGTCTGTTCTCTCAGGCAGAGTGGATGCCCCTCTCGAAGGGCTGGGGGTGGGCTCACCACTGCAAACAGTTGGGCAGGGGCGGGACTTTAGCATTGAGCCTGCCGCAGCATGAAGTAGCTATAGGACACTCTAGCTAATGCAATGGGGTCGCCAGCACTTCTCCCTCTACCATGATGTCATGAGAGAGAGGCCAGTGTCAGGACATCTCGGGCACTAAGGAAGGTAGGTCACAGTTGGAATCTGGCTGACCCTCAGCCCCTTGTTGCTGAGCTCTCCACAGATTTGGAGTGCTGTGCTCAGAGAGTCTCACACGAGACCCTTGTGAGACTTCTATGATGGAGCCTGAGGCTCACAGGTGAAGCATGGAATATAGATGGCTCATCTCTACTCCCGAGGTGGCCTGGTCTGTAGGGGACAGTCAGAGGACAGAAGCAAAGGCCCAGCAGTATAGATGGCTCATCTTTACTCCTGAGGTGGCCTGGTCTGTAAGGGACAGTCAGAGGACAGGAGCAAAGGCCCAGTAGGACAGGTATCCCCCCCACACACACACTCAGAATATCTGGATCCAGCCTCTCTCCTCTGTAAACCTACTATGGTCCCAGGAGTAGCTACAGGAGAAGTGGGTGGGGGTCTTGGTGGGGGAAGAACTATATTCCTTCATGTGGCTTTCTATGCCTTGGTTTCTTCCCTGTCTCAGCTCTTTTTAGTGATCTTAAATGTGTTTTTTTTTTCCTTTGTGTTTATGCATGTGGCATGCATGCTAATGTGTGGAAATGTGGAGAATGGAAGTTAATTGCTGCTGCTTTTTTTTTTTTTGAGACAGTCTCTATGTAGCCCTAGCTGTCCTGGAACTCACAGAGATCTACCTGCCTTGCCTCCTGAGTGCTAGGATTAAAAGCGTGCACCACCACACCTGCCTTGTCTCTTTACTTTTTTTTTTTTTTGATTTTTTTGTGTGTGTTTTGTATGTGTGGATACTTACCAAGGTCAGAAAAGAGTTTTAGAACTCCTGGAACTGAAGTTCCGGGGGACTGGGCCACCTGATCTGGGTCCCCTGGAAGAGCAGGAAATATTAACCACTGATCCATCTCTCTAGACATTCCCTCCTCTTTCTTTTTGAGACCAAGTTTCACTACATAGCTTTAGCGGGCCTGCAACTTGGGATGTAGACAGACTAACCTCAGATTCTCAGAGATTCGCCTGCTTCTGCCTCCCAAGTGTTGGGATTAAAAGTGTGTGCCACCATGCCTGACTTATGTTTTTCAGAGAAGTCTCTCACTGAACCTAGAGCTTGCTGTGTGGCTGGGGATCTGTCTGTTTCGCACCCAGCACTGGAGTTACTGGTGTGTTTTTATGTGGGTGCTAAGGCTCTGAACTCAGGTTCTTGTGCATAGAAAGTAGCTTACCCATCCAGCTATCTCTTCACTTCCCAGGCATTTTTATAATTATATATGAAACATAGCCTGGCGTGATGGTGCACACCTTTAATCCGAGCACTCAGGAGGCAGAAGCAGGTGGATCTCCATGAGTTCAAAGACAGCCTGGTCTATAGAGTGAGTTTCAGGGCAGCCAGAGCTACATAGTGAGAACCTGATTGAGAAAACCAAAAAATTGCCTGGCGGTGGTGGTGCACACTTTTAATCCCAAGCACTCAGGAGGTAAAGGCAAGTGGATCTCCATGAGTTCAAAGCCAACCTGGTCTACAGAGTAAGTTCCAGAACAGCAGAGATACACAGAGAAACCCTGTCTCAACAAAACAAAACAAAAAATAATTAAAAAACAAATTATACAAGAACCACATTTACATTTACATTTTTTAAAGTAATGCAGATGCCAGGCATCAGTGGTGCATAATCCCAGCATTTGGGAAGCTGAGACCAGATAGTAAACACAAGGTCAGACTTAACTAGAGGCTACGGTCTTAGACTAAGACTTTGTCTTTAAAAAAAAAAAAAAAATCAAGTGATGGTCTGGGACTGCAGCTCGGTGGTAGAGCTCTTACCTAGCATGCTCAAGGGTTCTGGTTCCACTGCAGAATTCATCGAAATTAGCTGGGTGGTGGTGGCGCACGTCTTTAATCCCAGCACTTGGGAGGCAGAGGCAGGCAGATCTCTGTGAGTTCGCGGCCAGCCTGGTCTACAGAGCTAGTTCCAGGACAGGCTCCAAAGCTACAGAGAAACCCTGTCTTGAAAAAACCATTATTGAAATTAAAAGGTTAGAAATGAGCCCGCAAGGGCCGTCAAGATGACTCTGGTAAAGATACTTGCCTCTAAGTCTGAAGACCTGACTTCCATCCCAGGCACCCACATGATAGAAGGAAGGAAAGAATCTTTGACCTCCACCAGTATACTGTGGCATTCAGCACCCCACCCCTAAAAAAATGTAAGAAGAAATAGACCTTGATACTGCCCCCAGCCCCATGTGTACCTCTGTCCACCATTGTACATGTCTAGATCAGCTTCCTGTGGCCGAGGGGACAAACCCCACTGACAGCTGGGTCAGTGACACAGACTTGCCAGTCGTCTTGCTAAAGCCCAACGCAGGCTAAGTGGGGTGCGGGTGGGGGCCTGGATCATGTGCCTTTCCTAGGCTGCAGGTGGGATCGTGGGCTCTGCAGCCTTGCCTGTGTTCCCTTCCTTCATTTCAAAACTTTTCACTCACTGCCTCTCTCCTCTCCTGGTCTCTATCTGTGCCGCTCCCTGCCCCCATCCGTCCGTCTGTTCCTCAGGCCACCAGATTGTCTAGGACGGTCTTCTGCTTCTAGGGTCAGCTGGCTAGAGGCCTTAGTTCCTTTCCTCATGGACCAAGGCAGTCCCAGGTCATATATGGATATCCTTGGAGAGCTGTTATTCAGCCTGCCACAATATCCTTCCAGCATTTTCTGTTTTCACATACCTGGACTAGGGCAGGCCATGGCCTGTTTTGCACTCGTGAATATTGTCCGGAGTCAGCTTTCATTCCACAGCAGTTCACATGGCATCTCTGCCTTCCAACAGCTGCCGATTGTCCTTTGCAGGTTTAGACCCCACCGCTGAACCCACTGTCCCCTAGTCTTTGTAGGTAATTTCCTGTGGCATGTTCTTAGGAGTGGACCTGCCCAGGCAAGGGCTAGAGTTGCAAAAAATGCAAGGATGCTTGTAATCCCAAGCACTCAGTGGGCTGAGGCAGGAATTTTGTGAGTTCAAGGCCAGCCTGGCTACCTAGCAAGACCCTGTCTCAAAAGGACAGTGATGACAGCAATCTGCCCACCCATCAGCCGCAGTGGGCACTTCAGCAGCAGACATGGGTCTACCTACATCTTGTCTACAAAGCCATTGTTATGTCATCAACAGTTCCAGCTCACTTACTAAGCCCCTGCCATGTGACTTACCCTGGCCTGCACCCCAGACCTAAGCTAGGTCAGGTGTACCTTGTCACCAGGCTATTTTGTTCCCAGAGAAGCAGGACCTTGGGAGGCAGGGGAGAGGCTGCCCAGAGGCAGAACTGGTAAAGATGTTTAAGATGGGCTGTGGGGAGCCAGGTGGTGGTGGCACACACCTTTAATCCCAGCACGTGGGAGGCAGAGGCAGGCAGATCTCTGTGAGTTTGAGACCAGCCTGGTCTACAAGAGCTAGTTCCAGGACAGGCTCCAAAGCTACAGGGGAACCCTGTCTCAGACAAAAAAAAAAAAAAAAAGGCTGTGGGGAATGTGGATACCCAGGAAGGAGAGCAGTTCCCACTGCAGGCAGAATAGTTGTTATTATTGTGGGGGGTGGACACATGCATGCCACAGCATGTGGAAATCAGAACGCAACTTCATGGAGTCAGTTCTCCTTGCATTCTCAAGCTTACCCAGCAAGTGCCTTTGCCCACGGAGCCGTTTCACCCTCCCAAGAACTGGTTTTATAGCTGTGAGGTTGCTTAGTTAAGTGGTGGGCAGAGATGGAGCCAGGGAAACCAGACTTTGTCTTGCAAGTGGGGAATCATTGCAAGACTCGAAGCAGAAAGGGGGCAAGTGAAGTCTGTGGGTGAGGAGTGGTTGGCAGTGGGAACGGTGTGGACATGTGGTGCAGCATTCCAGAGGCGTGGATGGCAGTGGGTACTGTGTGGACGCATGGTGCGGCATTCCAGAGGCGTGGATGGAAGTGGGTACTGTGTGGACGCATGGTGCAGCATTCCAGAGGAGTGGATGGCAGTGGGTACTGTGTGGACACATGGTGCAGCATTCCAGAGGAGTGGATGGCAGTGGGTACCGTGTGGACGCGTGGTGCAGCATTCCAGAGGAGTGGATGGCAGTAGGTACCGTGTGGACACGTGGTGCAGCATTCCAGAGGAGTGGATGGCAGTGGGTACCGTGTGGATGCGTGGTGCAGCATTCCAGAGGAGTGGATGGCAGTGGGTACCGTGTGGACGCGTGGTGCAGCATTCCAGAGGAGTGGATGGCAGTGGGTACTGTGTGGACGCGTGGTGCTGCATTCCAGAGGTGTGGATGGCAGTGGGAACAGTGTGGACGCGTGGTGCTGCATTCCAGAGCAGGGTCATGAGCCTGGCCCTGGGCAGGCATGCACTGAGGCTTGGAGCCTGGAAGGACTTCTAGCCCAGGTACTGGGGACAGCCTCGTGACCTCCCTGGCCTCTGGCCCACAGGAAGCCTGTGAGCGCAGCCTGGCAGAGATGGAGTCCTCACACCAGCAGGTGATGGAGCAGCTGCAGCGGCACCATGAGAGAGAGCTGCAGCGGCTGCAGCAAGAGAAGGAATGGCTACTGGCTGAGGAGACGGCGGCCACAGCCTCAGGTGAGGACCAAGGATGCACCATGGGCAGGGCCTGTGCTTCCACACTGAGCTGGAAAGCCCCTTGAGGAAGGATTTGGGGTAAGGAGTTAGTAGGGGTTGGAAGCCCCAGGAGTGATCTGTGGTCCAGCTTGAACCGGAGAAAGTGAGGCAGTAAAAGACCTCCCCTCCCATGGGTTGTGACTTTGCTTCCTTGAGTTCTATAGACATTGAGGGGTACTTCAAGCCACATACTACTTCCATGCTAGGGGATCAACACTGATCCGCTACAGTCAATTCTGGTGGAGTGTCACCTGCCTAGGTACTTGGGTCAGACCCTGGGATGTTCAAAGAATGGTCGTGACCTTTGCTGTACTGGCAGTGTGTAACTCTCTATGCCCACACATTCCTCACGGGAACACCCTGCGTGTTTATGGTATCCAGGGAGAGGAGAAGCTGGACCTCAGAGAGGTTAGTGACTTGTCCCAGGTGGCACAGCTTGGAAATGACATGGCTGGGCTTTGAGCCTAGAGTAGCGACTCTGATTGCAAAGCTGGGCTTTAAACAGCCTCACTCCTCCCAAACCAAAAACAGGAAACACCAGAGACGGACAAATTCCATCCTCCTCCTCTGTTTACTGCACACCTGCTGTGTGTGCATGGCACATCCTGGGCAGTCCCTCTGACTTTGTAGAGTCATGAGGTCATGTGACTTGGAGCTTGCATCCTGCCGAAACTGGCCAAGTGTTCCCTGCAGTCAAGACTACATGGTCATTTCTGCCATGTTCATGTTTTCGGGCAGACCCACCTGACAGGCAGCCTAGAGTAGCCACCCCACCCCACCAGGATGCAGGCATCGCCCAGTGATCCAGCCCCAAAGTTTCCACAGTGAACTTGAACTTGATGGAAGTAATGCTGTGTTGAATAGCAAGCCAACAATAGCCTTGTGTCCCTGCATGGCAGGGACTGCCACCGAGGAGGAATGAGAGCCTCCCAATGTTCAGAGGTGTTGCATTTTGGAATTGTGGATAAACTTAAGGCTGGAGGATTGCATACTCCTTACCCCGCCCTGTGCAGTATGGGAAAATGCTGGGTTCTTGGGAGCTCCCCGTTAGAAGCAGCCAGTAGGAGCCAGCACTTGGACCTTACTCTCCTTGGTAGGCCTTGCTCTAGTCACCTCTGGAGAGGAGAAACCATGGTTAAGTACCTTCCAGAAAGGGTCCTGAGGCAGAGGATTGAGTCAGAGTTACACAGCTTTGTAGTGACCGCAGAGCTTGACCTCTGGACCACAGGCCAGGCAGGGCAAATAGGCCTTGATGGATGGCCTCCAGGCGCTACAGGGATGGTGCGAAGCACTGTGCAAGGCTAGCCAGATACTGCTAGTAGGAGGTGTCAGTGGTTAGATATTGACATGTCACCCCAGGAGAAACCCTCCCACAGGATTAGTTCAAGCAGGACCCAGAGGGTTGACCCACTCACCCAAAGCCACTGGGTTCAGGACACAGCTTCAGCCACACTCTTTGCACACCTCTGGCCCTGTCTGCACCAGTACAAATGGAATTGTATGGATCCCTTCCAGCCTGTCCCTTGCCTGTCTGTTCTGCTCCTAGCCATTGAAGCCATGAAGAAGGCATATCAAGAAGAGCTGAGCCGGGAGCTGAGCAAAACACGGAGTCTCCAGCAGGGTCCCGATGGCCTTCGGAAGCAACACCAGTAAGATGGCAACAGGGTCTGGGGTGGGTCTGCCTCTGCGCCAGGAGCACCACTCGCCCTGTAAATGTGACTGGGACTTTGCTGAAGGCCCTTGGCAGAGGATGCGTGGGTTGTTGGTTCCCTTTGTGCCCCTTTAGTGTCTCCTAGAGCTGAGTTACAGTGTTGCCCTTGGCCACTAGGGTGCCTCCCTGCCCCAGCACAGTTCAGGTGCCTGGGCTGTGGTGGTGTGAGAGGTAGTCCCGGAACTCACCCTCTCACAGAGAGAGGAGGGATTGTTACCACCCCACAGCCACAGTGGGCTGAGTTCAAACCACAAGGTACTTAGAACCAACAATGCTGAGATGTGACTCCAGGCCAAGCAGCGGCAAGAGAGCTCGCAAGGTCCATCTCTGTCCCATCCTGCACTGGCTAGGTTGGACATGGAGGCACTGAAGCAGGAGCTGCAGGTGCTGTCTGAGAGGTACTCACAGAAGTGCCTGGAGATTGGGGCCCTGACACAGCAGGCAGAGGAGCGCGAGCACACCCTGAGGCGCTGCCAGCAAGAGGGCCAGGAGCTGCTGCGCCACAACCAGGTAGGCTGGCACCTGGGAGGCTGTGAGTAGGCAGTGAGGGGGCTGGTGTCCCCACCCTGACCATCCTGTTCTCTCAGGAGCTACACGCCCACCTGTCGGAGGAGATCGACCGTCTGCGCAGCTTCATCGCCTCGCAGGGCACGGGCAACAGCTGTGGGCGCAGCAGTGCGAGGAGCTCCTGTGAGCTGGAGGTAGATGTCCCCCCTCCCCTCTCCTGCCTTGTGCCGGGCAACCCCTGGCTCTGGGACCTGTATGGACCTAGCAGGCTGGGTGTCTCCTGCAGGTATCACTCAAAATTCCTGGGTCTTCCAGGCTAAGTCAGAATTCTAGCCTTCGATCTGATCTGGTCATCTACCTGCTGTGTGACCCTGCTTTTGTGAGTCCCAGTGACTTAAATATAAAACGGTTAACATGTTGGGCATAGTGGTGCACACCTGTAATCCCAGGACTCCAGGGGCAGAGGCAGGCAGGTCTCTGTGAGTTCAAGGCTAGTCTGGTCTACAGAGCAAGTTCCAGGGTAGTGAAGAACTACATAGAGAAACTCTATCTCAAAAAAAAAAAAAAAAAAAAAAAAAAGCCAGGCAGTGGTGATGCACGCCCCTTTAATCCCGCTCAAGGTCAGCCTGGTCTACAGAGATAGTTCCAGGACAGCCAGGGGTATGCAGAGAAACCCTGTCTCAAAAAACCAAAAATAAATTAGAAAAAAAAAAACCAAAAACTAAGGTGACAAGGGCAGCTAGCACTTTGCCTATGGGGGAGGAAAGGAAAGGAAAAAGTGAGTGATTCCAGGATCACCCAGCTTTTTGTTTCATTAGCAAACATGTAAGGCAGTGGTTCCCAACCTTCCTACTGCTGCAACCTTTTAACACAGCTCCTCATGCTGGGCTTGGTGGTCAGTCGAGTTCCAGGGCAGCCAGAGAAACAATGTCTTGAAAAAACAAAACGAAAAACAGTTCTTCATGTTGTGGGGACCCTAACCATAAAATTATTCTCGTTGCTACTTCATAACTATAATTTTGCTATTAGGAATTTTTTTAAAGATTTATTTATTTATTTATTTATACAGTATTCTGCCTGCATATATGCTTGCAGGCCAGAAGAGGGCACCAGATCTCATTACTGATGGTTGTGAGACACCATGTAGTTGCTGGGAATTGAACTCAGGACCTTTGAAAGAGCAGGCAGTGCTCTTAACCACTGAGCCATCTCTCCAGCCCTGCTGTTGGGAATTGTAATGCAAATATCTGATATGTAGGACAGTCTTAGGTGACCCCTGTGACAGGGTCATTCAACCCTCAAAGGGGTCGTGACCCACAGATTGAGAGCTGATGCTATGAGGTTTGCCTCCGTGCCTAGAAGGTCTAAGCCCTTTGAGTGTTCCATCTATCAACTCGTTAGTCAAGCACTGTTACTGTCTAAGATGGAGAAACAGAAGTTAATGACCTTCCTGAAGGTCACACTGCTATTGGTATGAAAGCTGGGTCTGGAGCCAGGCAGTAGATCACCAAATCTGAAGCTTGAAGGCTTTCCTGCCCCGCTGAGCTTATGTACCCCACATGTCAATAGCACGGCTCCTCGGAGTTCAGAGGGTTCAGTGGGGGTGGTCCTGCGGTAGTCACACAGCTACAGTTCGTAGTCAGGCCACAACACAGCCTCCTGTCAACCCCCTCGACCCTAGCGCCTGAGCCTGGTACTGTGTCAGGCTGCTGCTGAGTTGCAGGGAGAGTCCCACTCACAATATGCACAGGGTAAGAGTGAGGAAAAGGACAGCAGAGGCACAGGACTCCTGGGGCAGTAGGCTATAGGATGCAGGGGCTCTCAGTGAGGGTGCGGGCTGCACAAGAGACCTTGAGTCACTGAGGTGC
Source organism: Ondatra zibethicus (assembly GCA_004026605.1). Classification (NCBI taxonomy): domain Eukaryota; kingdom Metazoa; phylum Chordata; class Mammalia; order Rodentia; family Cricetidae; genus Ondatra; species Ondatra zibethicus. Next base: position 38,467 of record PVIU01004052.1, read on the forward strand.
CAGGCTGCAGGGCCGTGTGGATCTGGTCACCTTGGCCTAGGGCCCTGGCTCAGCCCAGCACATGTGTCCCTAGGTGCTACTGCGAGTCAAGGAGAATGAACTCCAGTACCTGAAAAAGGAGGTGCAGTGCCTCCGGGATGAGCTCCAGGTGATGCACAAGGTAGGCGGCGGCAGCTAGGGGTTGGGTGTGCTCCAGGCGCCTGCCCGCACTGTCCACTCTGGGCCTTTTCCTCCCCTTGGGCCTGCCACATAGGTCTCACTATACTATTACAGACTATCAGGAGAAGAGAGAGAGTGTGACTCACCCAAGGTCACACTTGCTTTCGGGCATTCAGGGTTGTTTGACTTTATTATTATTGAACACCTGCTGGGTGCCAGGAATAAACAGAACAGGTCACTGCCCCAGCCCGCCTGTGGGTTGACTCCAAGTGTTGCTAGAAATTGGGATGCCCACCCAGTTCTGTACAGCCACTGGCTCATTCCTGCCCTCATCAAGTCATGTATGTATGTATGTATGTATGAACCAGCAGTGCCCTGGCTGTGCTTGGAGACTCAGCAGAGAAAAATCACTGAAAGACCAGAACCCCTGGCCACGCCCTCCTGGGGCTCATCCTGCCACTCACTGTGACCGTGGGCAAAGGCTTCACCTCCCTGGGCCCTAATTGCCACCCCTCTAATGGGACAAGGAAGGACAATGAAGTCCCCATCACTGGGGGAACCTGGCCTTCTGTGCTACCAGCAGGGGGCAAAGAGGGTGTGTGGCAGGGCTCAGGAGCTGCGGGCTCCAGCCCTCAGTGCTTGCTTGGTGGCCCTAGGACAAGCGCTTCACGGGGAAGTACCAGGATGTGTACGTGGAGCTGAACCACATCAAGACGCGCTCGGAGCGCGAGATCGAGCAGCTGAAGGAGCACCTGCGCCTGGCCATGGCTGCCCTGCAGGAGAAGGAGGCTGTGAGAAACAGCTTGGCTGAGTAGAGGTGGGTAGGGACCAGCAGTGCAAATGCGTGGTCACTTACATGCAGCTTAATGGGCCAGGGAAAGGAAATGCTGCAAGTGGCACACTGTGGTACTGGCTACAAAGGGTTGTTGTGGCCCTACGACAGTCCAGAGTCTGCTATGTCAACCTGTGCATGTTCGTCCCTAGGTGATGACAGATGGCTGGGTCAGGACCTCACAGCCCTGCATCTTACCCACTGTCATGGTCACCACCCTCAAGGTCTGCCTTTCCACGGGCTAGTGGGGACCCTGGGTGCATTCCAAGCTTCATGTTCAGTATTACCCTAGCCCCCAAGCTCCGCACTACTGCCAGCGCTGACCCTATGGGCCCTAGAGATGCCCTCCTCCAGAGGGCTTGAAATGCTGCGATGTGATAGATATTATAAGATATGATATGATATATGATGTGTGATAGGCCATGACATGACATGGCCTGTCTGCCTCTTCATCCTGACCAGACTAGACTTCCTAAGGCACATCAGTCAGGCCACCCCAGGCCATGTGCAGAGCAGTCTAGAAAAGTGGTGGCCCAGCTTCAGGGCCAGCAACCATGGGCAGTTTTGTCTGTACTTTGGCTTGGCCCACACTAGCAGGCCAAGCCTGAGCCCTGCCTTCCCAGTGCTCAGTAATCACTCTTGCCTTCCAGGTCCCTGTGGTTCAGCTCAGCTGAGAACCCTCCAGCCCCAGGGGACCATCACCCTTCTCCTCTACAGAAGTCAGAAGCCAAGCTTTCTCCCCCCCCCAGTCACATGTGCACTCACACCTGCCACACACGCACATACACACACACACGTGTACACACACGCACACACACATGTACACACACACACACACACTGCAGATCTGAGCTCGTCCCTCGCACTGGGTCTTACCTTGCACCTTCTTCAGGATTTTATATGTGAAGAGATTTTTATATAGAACTTTTGCCTTTTTTTTTTTTCTAAAACACTTTAAACTTTTTTAAAAGGCATCTCTTGGTGGCGTGTGCCTCTAGCACTGGCTCCTGTCCCCTCCAGTCCCCTGCTTGGGCCTCCTTCCTACCCTGGGCATCTTGCAAAGGCCCAAGCAGGGCCAGGGTGAGTTGCCCAGAGGAAAAAGGCCGGGAGCAGCCCTCTCTTCCTGCCCTACCTCTGCTAACTACTTCTGCCCTGGCCAGGTCCACACCCTGGCCTCTGGACTGGGGAACCAATGGACAGAGAGAGGAGCCCGTAGCTGTCTCCGTAGCTCCACTCCTCTGAGGGGCGCTGGGTGTGGCCCTACTAGCGCTACCCATGAAGACATATCTCTCCTGTTCCATGAGTCACCCTAACTTAATAAAACCTTCCAGCAACTCTGGCTTTGTGGATGGCTGGGCAGGGTACGAAGTAACAACCAGGTTCTGAGTGGCTTCTGTATTCCACCTTACCTGAAGCAAGGGTCTGTGGGTTTCTGAGGATGGAGCTGAGTCCAGTTCATCCCCTGGGCCTTGGACATTTGAGTGGTTTGAGGGGCACTAAGCCAGCAGCGGTAGGGGGACCAGTCTCTACCCTGACAACAATCAGAAATTGCTCTCTAACCTGGTTCGCTGGTGGGTCACCAACAGCTCGTTTCAGGCTTACTTATCAACTCATTATTGAGAAGCTGTGGAGTTGCAAAAAGAGGGCAGGTGCCGAGACTGTGCTGACCCACACACCATAACATCCTCTCCTGAGGCTCAGTTTGCTGCTCTAGAAAATGGGTGTTTTCTATCATTCCTTACACTGGGCTGGGGGTTCTACCCAGAGGTTCTCCAGCTCTGGACAGAGGTAGAGTGGGAACAGTGAATGTGACCCTCATGGTAGTCTGCATCCACGGTCACTTTTCCAAGATCCGGAAACCACATTGGGTTGAGTCCCAGGAGCCTGGGATCCCACAGAAAACACTGGCTTGACCTGATGATGGTTCGAGAACAGCTTCAGGATCAGTTTTTCCAAATGGAAAATTCAAGAAGGGTATTCCAAGCAGAGCCACCAGCAGGAAGAATTACTCTTTGAACATCCCTGGTGTGTTTTGGGAAAGAAACAGCCCCCAGGGACCCTCATAGAGCAATGATTCTCAACCTGTAGGTCACAACCCTTCTCGGTGGAGTTCGTCAAACAGCCCTGGACAGGGGTTGCACATTAGACATCCTGCATATCAGATATTTACATTATTATTCATAACAGCAGCAAAATTACAGTTATAAATAAAAACAGTAGCAATA